>VZRW01004444.1:9617-47040 GCA_013398125.1 Aegotheles bennettii | reverse complement strand
TTGGTGTGAGGGTGGTGAGAGCCTGGCCCAGGGTGCCCAGAGAAGCTGTGGCTGCCCCTCCCTGGCAGTGTTCAAGGCCAGGTTGGATGGGGCTTGGAGCAACCTGGTGTGGTGGGAGGTGTCCCTGCCCATGGCAGGGGGTGGCACTGGATGGGCTTTAAGGTCCCTTCCAACCCAACCCATTCCATGAGGGGCTGGAGGTCACCTGTGTTCACCCTCCCAGCCCCCCCCGTTTGGCTGACCCAGCATGGTAGCATGGTTCATATTCACAGCTCGGGGTGGGCAGTGAGCAGGCTGAGCCCCACACAGCTCTGGAGCAGAGCAGGCAGGAGCTCTGAGGAAATGCTCAATGGCTTTTCACGTTGCCATTTCATCTCTGCATGGCTTTGTTCAGAGAATGGCACAGCTCCTCGTTCTCATCAATATTTAAAGGACGTGCTCCTGGACCGCTCTCTCTAGGAAATCAGCTTCTCCAGCAAGGAACACCAGGCTGAGAAGCTGCTAAAGCAGCCTTTTCTTAGCTAAAAATAATTGTATGGGTCAGTAATAAGGAGTCAGAGCGTGTTTCCAGGCACACGGACACTCCACCTCAACAACTGCCTTTCTGCAGAACACTGAATCCATGGCACTGAGTCAAACGTACCCTAAAACTTGACATTCCAAAGGAGATTTTCATGCCATACACAAGAACAAAGGGTGCTTCTGCATGTCAGTCAGGTTCTTCCCATTCACTTGTGCCACGTGGTGCTTCCCAGCACCCCTGGAGGGTGGCACCCCAGCTCAGCAGCAGAACTGGGCACGGCATGTGCCTCCGAGAGCAACTCCTCAGGGCATGGATTCTGATGGATGCCCTTGTCTAGGCTGAAGGAAATGGAAAACCTGGGAAACCACCAAGGAGGCTGAGAAGCCACAGTGCTGGAATAGCTCTGCAGGCATCCGAGCATGCCAGTGAACTTCCCATCATCCTCATGCTGCCTTTTCCTCTCGACTGGCAGCAAATCCTGTAAAACACCATACATAACCCATAGCTCAGGGACATCAGCCTTCAGCAGAGGGACCACCACTCTGCTCTGCCAGGAGCAACTGCAGCGGAGTGACGAGCCTGAAGCATCCTTGCCAGCAGCGAGGTCCCAGGGGAAGTTTAGGTTGGAGATTAGGAAGAAGTTCTTTCCTGAGAGGGTGGTTGGGCACTGGAATGGGCTGCCCAGGGAGGTGGTGGAGTCCCCGTCCCTGGGGGTGTTCAAAAAACGGGTTGATGAGGCACTTGAGGCCATGGTCTGATGGTCTGATGGTCAGGAATATGATGGGCTAAAGGTTGGACCTGATGACCCTGGAGGTCCCTTCCAACTATAATGATTCTATGATTCTATAAACATTGTTTTCAAGAGTTTGGGCTGATCTGCAGGAGGGTTAGGGCATACCATGCTTTATTTGCAACATTACATGTTAAATAACATACAGAATATATTATATGAATTGCAGTGTACAGTGAGACCCAGCAAGCACTCCCCCTTTGATGCTTGCAGCAGATAGTATGAAGGTACAAGTAGTCCCTTCGAGGTAGAACAACGACTAAATTTGACTATAAAGTGCACTAATTTAGAGTGTTGTATGGAACCACAAGCCAACTACGCCAGGTGATGTCTCCAGCAATGTGGTCTGAGTCAGCCTGATCCACAGATGTATCTGAACACAGCGATCAGCAAGAGGCACCTTGGGCTGGTCAAAGGTTTCCATTAAGACTGCCCCTGCCCCTCTGTTGCAGCAATGCTGACGAGTTTACTTCAGAAAGCCCGTGAGCTTTCTTATTCTGCAAATCTGCCTTAGTAGCATCATGCATCTATAGCAGTAGAATCACAGAGTCACAGACCATGCCGAGTTGGAAGGGACTCTCCAGGATCCAGTCCCACTCTTGTCCCTGTACAGGACACCCCAGGGTCACCCCATGGGCCTGAGAGCATCACCCAAACGCGGCTGGAGCTCAGGGAGGGTTGGTGCTGTGCCCACTGCCCTGGGGAGCTGTGCCAGTGCTCCACCACCCTCTGGGGGAAAAACCTTCTCCTGACACCCAACCTGAACCTGCCCTGATTCAGCTCCTGCTGTCACCCCCAGTCCTGTCACTGTCACAGGAGTGCAGAGATCGGTCCCTGTCCCTCCTCTTCCCCTCAGGAGGAAGCCATGGACTGCAATGAGGTCCCCCCTCAGCCTCCTCTTCTCCAGGCTGAACAATCCAGCTGCCTTCAGCCACTCTTCATAGCTCAACCCCTTTAGGCCCTTCCCCATTCACTACCAGCAGTAGCAATCTGATTCACTTTCAGGTGAGAACTCCCATAAATTCCGTTTGCTGGGCAGAGCTCTGAACCCTGTCCCTGACAACACACTGCAACCATAACCTCAAACCCACAGCCTGCTGGAGTTCCAAACCTGCAGTCTCCAGAGTCACACAGACCCCTTTTCAGGTACCCTGCAGACGGTGCTGCAACCACAGCACTTCAGGCACTGGTTTAAAATACTTCTGTCTGCTCCTCAGCCACTGGCTAAATTCAGCGATAGCAACAGCCAGGCAGTAGTTTCAGTATTGAAAGTTCCCAGGGAGTCCGAGACGAGAAAAGATGGAAGGGGGGGGGAGCCATCCAGGGCAGGTGTTACTGTGAGCATCACGTTTCCAGAGCAGTGCAGGATAAGGTAATAAACTCTCCTGCTCCAGAGGTTACATTCACCCAACCAAGGCTAAAAAAAATATTTTAAAAAGTCATACAATTTTTTTAAACAGAAAAAAAAAAATTGCTGAAGATACAACACCATGGAAAGCAAACAATGCCTTTCATAGAATCATTATGGTTGGAAGGGACCTCCAGGGTCATCAAGTCCAACCTTTATCCCATCATATTCCTAACCATCAGACCATTAGACCTTGTTGCCTTGACTGTCAGCCTAGAAGAGACCCACTTGCCTGCAGGGAGACACCTTGCCCAGCATCGGACAGAGAGGTTTCTTCTCTTCTTCCCAGCAGAGCAGTTTTGCACAAAAGATACATTAAGATTTCAAGACCATGTTGTAATGGGGTTGCTTGCTGGAGTGAGGTCTGAAAAAGCAGGTTCAGTCCATCTGTGATTTCAAACCAAAGCAGGTCGTCTTTCCCATTCAGCTCTCCTAGGAGCATGCTGTTCCCACTCCAGAAATCTAAAAAAGGCATCTGTGGGTCATTAAAATAATTTCCCCCTTTATATTCTGCTTGCGTGATCCCATACAAATCTTTTCTCTTGTCTTTTTACCACCGATAGATGTACAAACATGCTAAAAACCCCATGGTTTAACAAACAGCTTCCTTTTGTGACTCAAAGGCCACACTGCCATGTGTTGACTGCACATAAAAGCAAATTAATCTGAGTCAGTCAAATTTAATGAGCTGAAACTCTTTATACCTATGTTACCTGGACCCAAGGGGGAGGAAAAAACCCCACGTTTTTGTATATAAAGATCTTTGTTGTTTCCATGAGAGCAGACTTAGACTAGAGAAGCACACAAAGATCTTGCCCGCCTTCCAAAGGTTTGGTTTTTAAGCTGTGTGTGAATATGCTCTGTGATTTCAGCAGGGTTCCCGTGTTCAGAGCAAAGTGTCCAAGCAGTGCACACATATTTCAATCCGCACCCTATTCCAGAGGTGCCAAGCTGTGAGGATTCAGCACCTCTAAGACCACTTTATTTTACACACCTGGCTGTGACGTGGTGGCCTTCCCACCGGCACAGCACGTGGGCTTGGCTTGAAGGAGTCAGAACATTCCATCACTTTGTTTCCACACTAGTTTCCAGTAAATTGTCTTGATGCAGAAAAAATTCAAGCTGCTTATACATCCTGCACTGTCAACACCAATACCTGTGACCAATAAGAATGGTTGCACTTGTGTCACGATGGAGATCGAGGGGAAGCAGGGAGGGTTTGCAGGAGAATGGCAAAGGCAGTCGCTGCTCTCTCTGCTGGAGGGGAGCTCCCACCCAAGGGTCCTCCCCCAAGGTGCCCACCTCCTTGTTTCACAGCCGGTGTGACAGAAGGCTTTCTCTCATCAAAGAGCTGGGATGTCTCGCTGATTCCCAGCTGTTTTATCCAAAGGAGCATCCCAAGGCTGCTGGTGACAGTGTCACACGAGTCACAATCTTCTCGTCCTGTTGCACGCAGCTATTCTTCTCTCTCCACACCAGGCAGGAGATTTATCGTAAAAGCAAGTCCTCGTAACTTGGCTCAGGCATAGGAAACAAATCATCTCTGTTTTTAACATAAACATGGAGCAAAATGCACACAGCACTCCAGTCCTTCTAGACTAAATAAAGCCAAAATTAATTTATGGGCTTTTAAACACTTCACTGCCAGTTATGTTCTAGAGGCCCTGAATTTTTACTCTGAAAATGCAATAGTTTTTTCATGACAGGCTGTCTGAGCAGCCTGGGAAACGCCAGCAAGGGAATATGTAGGGTAACTCCATACATGGTTGTGTCTCTGAGAAGTAACCCAGCTTGGAAAATCAGGGAGAAAGGTGCAAGGAGAAAGTTGGAAACACACACATTTTGTTTTAGTTTTAGAAATTATAACACAGTTTCTCCTCATACAAAATCTTACGGAGCTGAAATCTGCAATCCTACAGGACTGAGCCATTGATACTCTTGCAGCCACGTGAAGGAATATTCAAAGGTTGGTTTATGACCTTTGAGAATGAGCTGACTCTGCAGAGCGGTGAGGCAGCACCCAGCCCCAACACAAACCTGCCTGTGACAGAAAGCAGCAAAGCCTGGCCGAGTTCAGTCTGAGACCAAGGTTTCTGACCCCACATGTGCTCTGGACATACTAATTGTCCTTCTTAGGTGCATGGAAGACTGGCTCTAGGGCTGAGCAAGACAGATCCCAGCACACTTCTTCGATGCAAATTTCTGTGAATTTCCATTCCAGGGGAAAGTGCAGCACTGTGTAAAATGGAAAATATTGCCATGGTAAATAAAAGGTTGTTTACAGGCACAAAATGAGTACAATACAAAACATTCCTGTTTTTCTAGGCCTGTTACCTACTGTAGTTCTCCTCCTAAGGTAAAATAGAATATTAAATAAAAAAAACCCATCCAAACAACACAACATACTTTTGTTAAGGCAGAGTTCAACCCTCTATTACGTTTACACAGTTAGATTGTTACCATAATAAATCATCCCATTTTAATCTTGCCATCTTTACAGCCCCGAGGCAACCCTGGTCCACGCACAGATCACCATCACCTCTGCCCAGACACATCTCACAGCACAGAATGTGAACCCAGCACAAAGACAGCCTCACGATGCTTTACTCAGCCAGTTTGCCTTGCAGTGTGATGGTGCGGAGCTCCAGCTTCCACTACTAGAGGAGAAAACCCAGAGAGCTTCCCCAGTGCCATGCATTTATTTCACTGGTACTACCTCTCTTTCCCCAGTGCACAGTAAATACTTTTACTGCTTCAATGGGAAATTTGAAGAAGAGTAATCGCCACTGTGCCTAAAGCACATCACTGATGGTCACTGCCGTCGGACAAGGGGAAGGAAGGAAGGAAAGGAAGGTGGTGTGTCAGAGACGTGTGGTCACTCATGTTTTCCACCACTGCCCAGGGATCTCAGAGGTACCCATCTCACCCTTTGAGCACATACTTTGATAAGCCTTGGGATGCCCTCCATATGACTAAAAGAGACTGGTTTTCCCACACACACATAATAACAAAACTGCCGTTTGCATTTATGAGTGTATCAATTAAAGGTTTGATCAAGTTTATTGCACTGACAGCAACCATGGCATCTGCTTGGGTTCTACTGACCCCGAACAACGGAGAGCAGCTCAGTGTGCCCAGTCACTGCAAATCTCCTTGGAGAAAACAACGTGTCTCAAACATCTGGAGCAGCACGGGAACAAGAACAGGACGTGGGTGGGAACAGCGAGCTGAGGATTTACCTTGGTAGCACTCACTGTCCTCACCCTCCATCAGACAGCAGTGTGTGCTGCTGAGACGGGTGTGCTCAGGCTGTGATTCACCCAGGATTAACCTGCATTGTAAGGAAATTCCCTCTATTACTAAGAAAAGTTAACATGAAATAACATCTACCCTCAAAGTACAAAATATAGAAGAAAGGAAATATTCTCGTTTCAAACGTTCATTGTTTATGAAAGGTTTTATTCTTCATAGAGTTACCTTTAACAGAATATCTAGTCCTTTGTATTTAATCGATTTGCTGTAAAAATCCCTCACTGTTTTAACTCTAGTAGTACAGCGTTCTGCATATCATACCCCACACACCCGTGGAATCTTACACGGGATCTCTTCTTACCACGCTCCTTTGTGTTTTCAGCTTAGAAAAGATCAGAAACAACAAACCAAGACAGCAATAGTCCCCATCAACAAGTTAAATTTACCAGATGCTGAATTGTTCCAGGGAAAGGAAGCGAACAACCAACACAGATGAGCATGAATGCTTTAAATAACTTAGATTAACCGAGATAGGCAGCTGTTTTGTCGGTAGATACAGATGTAAAATATTACAAAGGTGAGCTATCTTTACCATTGTCTCCCGAGACTCCGAGTCCGAGGAAGGATGTGAGTAAGTGGCTGGGAGGTGCAGCAGGTGGTGGACCACCAGCACACGTGCACGCTCACCGCCTCCACCTCCTGTATCAGCGGGTTTATTAATTAGCTGCAGCTCAATGATTGCGGGTGGAATTTACTGCTTGATGTGGGCGAGGCTAACAGCAATACTTGAAGCAAAGCCCAGTGTAAAAACTACAGAGGTGCATGAGGGAAGTGCCCAAAAGCCAACGTTTGAAGTTCACAGTGAAGTCCAACAGCGTTGAACACGTGCAAGGTGGATTTTTTGCACTGCTGTTCCAAGCATGTCATTTGCCTCAATCATCCATCAGAGCTTCAAATAAATCAGAGTTTCAAAAACCACTCCAAACAGAACAACCTGAAACAAAAGTATACTTCCCCAAAAGGGCTTAAAGTGCATTTTTTTCTGGGGGGGGAGGGGGGAAGCACAAATATTTAACCAAAAAACCTATACCTGTGCACACCATAAATTAGGCAACTACTTTTAAAAGACAGTATTGCCTCCAAATATTTTTAACTTGTTCTGTCTTCTGCACGTGTCCCAACCGTTCCTCTGTCAAACAATCTCTGTTTATTCTTTGTCTGCTTTTCAGAACATTGTTATTCCAATCCTGAATAAAATAAACATGGCTGAGGTTGTGAGGAAAGCTATGTTCATGGATAGAGACAGCAATCCCATCTCTTAAAGGAATACATTTCCTGTAACAGATTTCTTGTAATATTTCTTCCTTTCCTGGAAGAAATTAATGAAAAGGTCAAAAAGATCATAATCTCCTGGACAAAATTTCTTCCATTTGTCTGTTTTGCTGAGCCTGAAATCAGCACTTTTGGGCAGCATCGTGACAGCTTGTGAGAGAGGGATGCCTGAGTGTGAGACTGTTCCTCAGGTGACCACTTTCATGGGTTTACATTAAACTGATTTGTGTAAGAGATGGACACAGATGTTTCCTGCAATAATAACCTATAGATTTACTTTTTTGAATTATTTTTTCTAGAACCTAGGGATTATTAATTAATTGATAGAAGGGCTTCCATCAAAGTAAACATCAAAAGACATTGATCTTCCTTAATGAACTATGGAAAAACGAGTAGGAAATGAGAAGGTTCGAGGGAAAAAGCATTAATATTCTCTAGCGACCACATTAATGGGTTTTCTTAATCAAAGAAATCCTTTGAAGTGAATTATCTTGACCAAATAAGAGAAAGCCATTATCAGCCCGGAGATGGCACAGATCGCAAGGGGTGGGATGCCAAACTTAACCAGTGAGGGACACCCTGTGGTGACAGCCTGAACTGCCACTCCTGCAGAGGAACAGCAGAGGAACGAACGATTTAAATAATCTATTAAATAAAAGATTATAAAGCCATTTCTTTTAATAATACCTATAACAACACCGCAGATTTGATGTAAAAAACGGCAATTTTTGTTTGCAAAATGCTGCTCACAAGGTTACGCTCGTCTGTAAGCTCACAAATCACTGACCTTCCCCGTGCCTGAGGTATGGCTGCCCATGCAGCTGGAGCTGACCTTCTGTCACACCCCCTGTGAATTCGATTAACAACCACTTTTGCCATCAGTTCACGTGCTCCCCCATCTCATGGCTTTAAGAAAGTCCTACTGCTTAAATTGATTATTTTCAAACTTCTTTTTTTCATTTACGAGACCATAGAACCATCATGGTTGGAAGGGACTTCCAGGGTCATCAAGTCCAACCTTTATCCCATCATACTCCTAACCATTAGACCATCAGACCATGGCCTCAAGTGCCTCATCAACCCGTTTGTTGAACACCCCCAGGGACGGGGACTCCACCGCCTCCCTGGGCAGCCCATTCCAGTGCCCAACCACCCTCTCAGGAAAGAACTGAAAGGATGATTAGGATCCTTCAAAGCTCTTTGCCTCTCTGCCTTTTGCAATCACCTGTGTGTGCTTATGCCACCCATACACCTCTCCAGTCCCCAGACTGGATATGAAGGCTGGATATCCTTATCCCCAGATAAAGGATATGAAGGAAAATGAGGGTCCCCTGACTGTGCAAGCCATGAGGGCCAACATGCACAGAGGTCACGGTGGCTCTGGTCAGACGTGGTGTCGTGGTGTGCCCAAGCTGCATGATGAGGTCTCCTCACCTCCTCTGCCCCCTGCTCTGCTCTGCTGCTCCCACCCAGCAGACATGGCCTTGGGAGTGGGCAGGTCAAGCTGACACCTCTCTTTTAGTGCAAAACCAGGATCAGTGCATGGCCAATGACAGCTGAGTTTCTGAGTCAAAATGGCCATCTCGCAGGCTTCCATAGCAAACTCTTCCCGGCCTCCCTCAGCTAAAAATAAATTTTAAAAAATTGCATTTTCTTCTTTTTTCACTTGGGAACCAAGAGATTTCACATCCTTGTGGGAAACTGACATTCCAAAAAATTCACGGGTCTGGTATTTGAATGACCACAAAGCTATCTAAGCTATGGCTTCCCGCTGGCTGCCAGCATCAATCTTGGAGCACTTGGGTGCACTGCCTCAAATCCTGCCACCCCACCCATAAGATCTGGCTTGCCCTCTCGAGACCCGAGCATCACATTTGCATCGGTGCTAGGAGGGGAGAAGTGGATAATGGAACACGGGGCTCAATGGAACTGGAAACATTTTCCTTTATACTCCAGGGAAAGGCTTAAAAGCAGAGCCTGTTAGCAGTATAAACTTGATATACACACCCAATAAACATTTGCTACACCCAAGCAGAGTGCGGAAAAGGTGCTCTAGGGCAACATCCTCCTGATGGAAAACCCTTGCTGTGCTAGCTCTGAAAACAGGGGTTACAGCAGAGTCTGACTGAAGAGCTGCTTCCCTGGGGTAGAGTTGAGCCTCAGCGCACACCACAAACATCATTAAGAATGAAATAAATAAGCCCATCAGGCAGGAAAAAAAAGCAAAATGCTTAACAGAGGGATTTTGAGGCTTTCCCTACAGGAAGGAAAGGGCCTTAGGACTGAAGGTTTGCAAGTAGAAACACCCGAGTGCAGCTTTATCTGTCTGAGCAAGGTTTGCTCACTTATTATGAGCAAACGTAACAAAGTATCGTGAGATTTTTCCACCGTTTCAAAGAGAAATCAATGTGCTTACTGACATTAACTATCAGACTCACCTGTAGGGTCTGATTCAAACAGCTTTACCATCACATTTTACACAGAGGGAACTTACTCTCCCCTTCTACCTCTGCTTTACTCTCACCGTAGGTACCAAATGTATTTAATAACAGATTTCAGGCTTGCCATTGATCATGTGTAAAATAAACCTTGGCATAAGACAAATCAAAGAAAGCAGTCATTATTTTGCCCTTCACAATGATCAGTGGCAGCAGAAAAGCAGGTGGAGCACACCCTTTCTGGGTTACCTGGGAGGAGTTCAGGCTTCCCCCTCGAGGTGAGAACTGCTGCAGGGTTTTGTTAGGGCACAGGGACGCCCAGGGCAAAACAGAGAGGAAGAACTCTGTTCTGATCAGCTGACAAGTGCTGCTGCACCACAAAGAAGTGGTCACAGTCACCTTTCCAAACCTCGTTTTAAAATGCCCACGCTGACCAGTACGGCAGTCTAACCTCATACATCTTTCCAGATATTTCCTGGAAATGCCTTGTTTAAACCCAGTCTGGCTGCCAGTACGGACAGGACTGGGTACCAGGCTCATACACACCACTCATGGTATTAACCTATTTCTGATGAACACTGTCTTGTCTCCTTCCTTCCTCCTTTTGTAAGCTACTGTAACAGCTTAAAAAGGAAAAGAAAAAAACAACAAACCACAAGACAGAAGTTTTCTTCCTAAAATACAATAAAATCCCAGTGCTGGGATCCCGAGGTGATCTGATTCTTTCTGGTACCCGGAGGCAGGAACCACAATATTTATAGCACATTTGTAGAAGACTTTCAAAAATGAAAGCTTCAAAAACTTCTCAATCTCTTTCAGTACTTCAGTATCTTTATCACAAAAGCTGCTTTTAACCAAATCTAACCTGAATTCCCTTTTGTTGCAAACCTACACTCCTTGCTTCCTGTGCCGTCCATTGTTGGGAAGGGGAACAGGCTGGAAACAGCCAGAAGCTGCAACTCCACCTGGTCCTTACAGTCTGCTAAAAGCTGTTACAAAGAGCTCCAGTATTTCACAGAAAGCTAAACCCTAGTATGTCAATATGTCAACTCCAAAACCTGTATCTAACCCAATAATGAGGTGATCTATGTTGGTTATAATAGCAGTGCCAGGCGTTTCGGGGGACTCATTAGGAACAACTTTTCAAGAGGTGGAGGAGATAACACCGTAAGTGTGGCAAGAATCTGACAGACAAGAGAAGAAGCAGAAAGCCTTAGCTATAGTACATTATTTTATACAGTTTGGGGGTTTTTTTAGAAATGGAGCTGCATACTTTAGTCTGGATTGGATGCTAAAACTTGTAAAGATTCAGAAGAAATTGATTCCAGGTTCTGTTTTGTGGGCAGTATGATCCAACACTTGGATCTCCACGCAGGGAAAGCCTATGCAGTCTCTTGCAGAGAGAGATGAGTTTGCTCTGCCCATGTTCCAAGGCAATCAAGAAGTTGCATGGCTACAGTAAGGGTGGTATTTAGCCTGTATCTGCCTAAAGCCATGATGTATATAAACACAAACTGCAGGGCAGCAAGCTGGCTTGGGGAACCTGCAGTCCCTTGGCTTCTTTTCCTAAACGGTCTCAGAACACAAAATATATGGGGTCAAGCATTACAGAAGTGTTGGCTGAGAAAGTATTGAAGTAACAGGAAAAAACTGTGATGAGAATGCAGAAATTACATAGCCTGGAAATATTGCAGTACAGAATAAGCTTCCCTTGAAACATAAAAATAAACACACACACTAACTGAAATTCAGTTGCTCAGCTACTGGCATAATCCTTCTTTTCTCTATTATTTATGGGTTTAATAACAAAGTAGGATGATGACATCCATCTGCACACCATTAGCTGTGGCAAAGCATGGGTAACCAGCCAAGTTTGTCTTACAACAACATAAGTAATAAAAGAAATTCAAACAAGAAATAAATTCTTTTTGGTGTGGAACCGTTACAGTGCAGCACAAGTTATTAGGTATGAGCCAGGCAATATTCACAAGAGTGGGAACTCCCAAGATTCCAAATGTCCACCCCTACCTCCCAAGGAAAAGGAGGAAGGCCTGAAAGGTCTTGCTGGCCCTCATCATCCACTGGCAACCCTTCCACAGCATCACCACTGATGGGGCTGTGAGCTTGCCCAAAAGGGATGGATGTTCAGAATTTCCCGGGGCATGGATTTTGGCCAGTCATAGACCAAGGGGGTAAAGCTTTCAAACGCCTGTGTTAGTCACCTTGGGACATCACAAAAAGGGGATTTTTAATCCCAGAAGTGCTTTCATTTTAGGGATTCTTATCCAAGCCCCAACCATAGGAGAGATCACGCTGAAAGGCCTGAAAGCTGCAATCCATTTACTACTTTCACATATTTTTTGTATGACATCTACATTTTCATATTTACAGCCCAAAATAATTAAGCTTAATTCCTACCAGATCATGTTGTTGATGCAATAGATGGGGCTGTCACAAAAGGACCTGTGTGGTGGTTTCCAGGCAGGTTGGCTTCCTCTGTTCCTGCTGTAAACTGAAGACACAGGAGTAAACTCCATACTGCTCCTCCAGCTGCCTTCATGCCTTCTGGAGATCACTCCTTCCCCTTTCCCTGGGCATTGTGGGAAAGGTGTTGGGCAGAGCTCTAGGTGTGCAAGTCACAGCTTCTGCTGAGGTAACTCCTTCGGCTCTCAGGCTCCTTAGGGATCAGAACTCTAGAGCTGGTGTTTCCTCAGGCATCTCCTTCAGCCCCTTGGATTCTCTGGGGTCAGAGCTTTGTGTTTCCTTTGGGGCATGGCAGCTTTTGAGTTGTCTGAGTTCTTTGGGCAGGTGTGTTTTGGTATTTGAGAAGCAAAGGGCTTTGTTTGACGTGAGAGCTTCAGGACCAGCCAAGGCTCAGCTGCATCTCGTAGCAAGTACAATTGTGCCCAGCTGGGCTTTCCAGGTCAGCAGCTTTGTGTTGGTTGGTTGGGGGTGCTAACATCTAACAGCCTGTTTGGGGATTATGTTTTTCTTCTAGGTGCACTGCACTTTTCTGGAATTCCTGACTTTATTGAAGATGTTTTGCTGTCCACTGTGTAGTTGCTATCATCATCTCTCTTACCAGTGCTCCCGGTGAGCATGCCTAGCAGGACATCTGGATGTATAACATCTGTGTATGGAGTTTTAGTATTCTCCAGACAGCAGCAGAAGCATAAAGCAGAGCATCTGTCGAGGTATGGCATGGCTCACTGCCTTTCTCAATTGCCCACTGAGTACCATGTCACCCCTAGAACCCTTGCAGTTGGCAACACCTTCCACTGGCACCCCTCCCACAGCCCCACCACTGAGGGGGCTCCGGGCTTGCTCAGACACCTACAAATTCAGTGGTGGTTTCAGCTGACAGACGTGTACTCCACGTCTCCAATCCTACATGACTGAAGGCATCCCTCCTGTCCAAAATGCTCTCTTGAATCTCTGACTCCATCAGTCTGAGTGATCTCTGGGGAGACCAGCATCACCTCCTGAGAAATGAGCACCTCACCAAGTCCCAGCCCCTGAGAGGAAGGCCCTGTGCCACATCCAGACACCTCCTGAACACCTCCAGGGACGGGGACTCCACCACCTCCCTGGGCAACCCATTCCCACACGCAAGCGCAGGAATTTGGTCAGAAACAAAATGTTTATGCAGTATTTTCTGTAAATAACCAACAAGAACACAATGGTGTTTGCTTCTTTTATTATGAAAGATACAAAAACACAGAGTGCAGTGAAGCTATCACTAGAAACGTGAACTTTTTTTGAGCCAACTTTCTATTTACATACACAAAATTCCCCAAGTGGAACAATATATAGTGTGAGACACGTCATCAGAATATGCCATATATACAAGTTCAGAGATTTAGTGTCTCTGTTAGTCTATACATGATTGTTACACAAAATAGTCAAGTCCTACCTGTCTTACACAAGTGTTTTAAATTAAGCTTATGAGACTACTCCAGCAGAATCTGGGCAAAGATCTGCTATCTGAACGGTTACTTTATAAATATAGTACAAAATCACAGAGCAAGGTTTTCAATCTTCTGTTGTGTCAAACAGTCCATCCTCCAAATCGATAGAAGTAAAACAATGGAAACAATTACTGATTTTAATTAACATCAAACTGGAAAGAGATCAGGAGTCAAAGATGCACTGGTTTTCAGGTCACTGATCAGTTATTAGGAAAAGTATTTTTATTTATTTTTCTGAAACTCTTCCCTCAAATGGAAAAGACAAATTAAATGCTTGAGCTTGCTTTGTGAGATCAGGCATTCTGTTAAAAAAATTATTAAAAGGGATATTGTTTTTAACTGGAACCAACTAATGCTTAGTAAAATAAGGCACTTCTTCCCTTACATCAGTCCACTTCCTTAGAGTTCAGTTTAGCTGCATTTTACAGAGAGAAGTTATTTCAGCTATGCCACTTGTGACAGCAAAAGGGATGCTGTTAAGAACTGTTGTTCTCCAAGCATGGATGGCCTCAACAATACCTTCTGGATCGCTTGAACCCAAGTCACACAGTGAATATATGGCTGCCAGCTGCACACCCCAGGGAACACCTGCAAAAAATTAACACAGATCAGCTTATAGAAACTTTGATATGCGGTAATGTTCTTGGGAAACCTGGATCTAAAGAAACTATTAGTTCAAGAAGTGGGATTAAAACACAGCAACAATTGGGATGCCTAAAACCAGAAAGCAGCAAGACAACAACCTGCACACAGAGTCCACAACATCTCATTTTATACTGGCACTTCTGAGTTTCCTGAATTCAGCAGGTCTTCAGTATTCAAAGATTTGAACATCTAAAGTTTTTATTCTAGTTAAGGATGATCAGACCTTTATGAAAAGAGACAGATTTACACAGTCTGAAGCAGACAGATATATACCATTTACTTGAAAGAACTTAAGACTGCAAGGAAGAGGAGCTATACAAGTGGTTTAAAACAGCTCCCTAACATCAACTGACGCTTCACTGCAAAATGGACCCAACATCCAGGGTAACCTAGCAATACAGATCTCTGTACTCAACATCCAGGGTAACTTAGCAATACAGACCTCTGTACTCTACATCTAGAATGACTTAGCCATACAGATCTCTGCTGCCCCAATTGCTTTGCTTTGCCCTGGTCAGGAATTTGGACTGTCTTGCAACCCTCTCCCAATACAACAGTCTTGCTGGTAGGAAGTTTCAGCACGAGCTGCTCAGGTGACAAATTAGATATTGCTGCTCAAGTTAAGATCATCCTTTAAGTTTTTTGAGGCAGCTGATATGCTGTTACACAAAGCAGTGTAATTCCAAGGTGGCTGAAGCTATCTCAGAGTTGTTCTTGGTCTCAAACAGAAGGTAATACACATGCTTCATTAACTCTGGAAGAGAAAGGGACTCCATAAACTGCACAAGCAGGCTGTTTTGGCACGTGTGTCTCAATTTGTGAGTTCTGTTTGCTCTGGCAAAACTTCGCATTGCAGATGTTACACTGAAGTTCCTCTAAATAAACAGTACCTTCCTCTTTTGCATGCTGTACAAACAGGCCAATCACAGAACTAATATTCTTCACTGCAGCAAGATAGCCTTCCTTCAAACCTATTTGGCCCAGTTGACCTGCAAGAAAAAAAGGTTACTATGTGTCTGACATTTAGACAGTCAACTTCTTCATTTTTAGACTCACTGATTGGCTAATTTTTGTAATTGAAAATTGCATCTTCTGTTGATACTTCAACAGACATTCTGGTTACTATGTTGTCTTGGGAACAACAGTTGTTCTATTCCTTTTGTGACTAAAGACCCAAAGGCATTTTTCATCAGATTGATCCAACCTCCCGCAGGTTTACAATTTGTAGGTGTAAAACTCTCAAAGAATGCAATTTCTGTTTAACAACCAATATTCCATAGCCCATGTACTGAAAATATCTATTGAAACCCAAAGTTTACCTAAGTCGAATGCCATCTAGATCCCAAATAAATGAATCTAACTTAGAATTGTAGGAAGAAACATTAAGTTGCATATAAAACCTTGTATCATAAAATCATTGATGTTGGAAGAGACCTTCAAGCTCATCCAGTCCAACCCCTACCCACATCACCACTAACCCACATCACCCAGCGCCACATCCAGACACCTCTTGAACACCTCCAGGTGTACTTTGCTATAAAGCATACTATCTGCAGATGATTTCATTTTAAATACATGAACACATGTTGGTATTTGTTATCATGAGATCAGAGTAACATCTCTCAAAACTTGAGTACGTGCTTTCCACAGGCAGAATATCTGCATAGGACTGTAAAAGTTTGACTCTTACGGTGAAAATTTTTGAAGAAAGCAGAAAAAAAATAATTAAGATTAAAAATAATAATAAAAAAATACTTCAATTCACTTTCCAGGCAGGCTGACACTTTCACTGGACATACTTACACAAAGCAGAAGTTCAACCAATAATTTCGATGACTTACCAATCAGCCTGAGCGTCGATGCTATAACACTGTCAGGAATGGGTTGAGCAGTTTCGTGCCCCTTTCTCTCCTTTACCCATTTATCCATAGAAGGCCAAAGCACTTTGCTGTGAAAGACAAATGAATTTGAAAATCTGGTACTGCATGAAGGGGTGGTACAATACGTACACAATAACGAACGCAAATGGTTCTTCTCATTATTGTGTGTTTCCGTGGCTCCATTTGCATCTTTAATTCACCTTCTTGGGAAATTCGTAATATTCCACATATTCACAAATCACAGAATGGTGGGGGTTGGAAGGGACCTCTGAAGATCATCCAGTCCAACCCCCCCACCAAAGCAGGGTCACCCAGAGCAGGAGGCACAGGATCACATCCAGTCAGGGTTTGAATGTCTCCAGAGGAGACCCCACAGCCTGGCCCAGTGCTCTGTCACCTTCAAGGGAAAGAAGTTTTTCCTCACGTTCAGATGGAACGTCCTGTGATCCAGTTTGTGCCCATTGCCCCTTGTCCTGTCACTGGGCAACACCGAGAAGAGTCCAGGCCCATCCTCTTGATAAGATCCCCTCTCAGTGTTCTCTCCTCCAGGCTAACCAGCCCCAGGTCTCTCAGCCTTTCCTCATGAGAAAGATGCTCCAGTCCCCTCATCATCTTTGTAGCCCTTCACCAACACCAAAACAAACCTCCAAAAAACCCCACAGGAAAACATTTGAAAGAACTGCTTGCCACAATACCTTATAACATTGTCATGTGTCCAGTCCCACTTCAGGTGAGAGCAGAGTAGATCAACAGCAAATATGTACTGCCAAGCATCTTGACTCAGATCTTCTCCATATTGCTTACTCAGCTGAAGTTCTACTTTTGGACATGACTGCATTTCTAAAAGCAGGTTTGAGACCATAGCACCAGCATCTAAAGAGGAACTCTGGAATTTTAGAAGGTGATTATCTTAATGCATGAAAAGTTGCCAACCCAGAACCAAACTCTTTACCTCTATTTGATTCTGACTGTCCACAGCATCTTACACTAGAAATTCAACTTTGGGTTTGACTTAACAAAAAGAGGACATAAACTAAAACCTTCAAGTACTGCACATTTCTATTGATGCTTTTACTAAAGGAGAGTTTGGAAAAAACCCACACAATTAAAACCACAAACCCTACACCCACCCTCTTCTATCCTCTTACAATCTGGGGATTTTTGTTTCTCTCAATGAAGCTTTAAGGTCATAAGAGTGTTTTCCACTGCAAGAAGATTAGACTAATCCTTCTCACTTTCTAATTGTTTGTTTATTTTTTCCAATGATTTTCTGATGCTGAAACTTGTTTATGTTTGTTCTTCATTAGGGGTTAATTTCCAAGCAAGTACTTTCAATAGTTGAGGCAGAAATAACTGAAAACATGTCACATGACACAACTGTGCTAATAAAATAGCTCGGGCAAGCAAGGAAATTTAAAAACAAACATCCCTTGAATATCTGAAGTATTAAGAAAAAAGTCTAGGCTTATCACATAAATGCAGTGGGTGCTCAGCATGTCTTCTCAGTACGAAAGCTCATGTAATTGGTGAGTTCTGCAATGGTGCAAGGTACTGAAATGGCATACTTGGACCAAGAACTAAATACTCGTTCTACATGAGCTTTACCTTCATAAGCACAATAATCTTCTCATAAAATTATAGGTACTTGAAATTTGTCTCTGCATGTCCACCTAAGTAAAAAACATCTCACAGATAGGATGGTGTTGCCTGCTACCACCGATACAGAAATTCCTGAGGTCCCTCTCGCCAGCTGCAGCAGCTCTCATTCCACAGGGATCCATAAAGAATGCAGGCAGTGTGAGTGCACAGAATTAGTACTTCCAGGAACATCTACTGAGACATACGTGTGCATCCCTACAGGCATGAGATTGAAAACTGTCACCTGATGGAATGGAGAACACTAAACCTTTGCTGAACAGGGACTGCAGTACAGCGTAACTCCGAATGCCAGAGCCACATCCCAGCTGTGATTCAGCCAACAAAGAAACAGGCAGGTCCATGCCCTCTTAACTCACTCCACTGTAAACCTGCACTAAATCAGGAGGTTTATAGGGGCTGTAATTCCAGGGGTATCATATTAAATTCAGGGATGGTTTCAGATGCTTTTTCCAGTGTGTACCATGCCTAAAGCTGACAGCAGTGAGCCTGGCTGCACTCCCCAGGGCAGTTGGATAGGGAATAGGTGTGCTATGATAAAAATAATCTGTTTTTTTCATCTGATATTTCACAACTATAGCACTTCCACCAAGCAAGTATGGCATTAATACAGGATTTCAAAAGGCCCTAGCCTTCAAGCAAACACAGAAGCCTGTTGTACAAACTCCTCCAGAAGCAAAAAACCTCCAGCTTTCCATCCGTGTGATATAATCTGCTCCTGCTGATATCAAGCCTGTCCTAATATTTACTTTTTACAACATCCCTTCAGGACAGCAATATGCACCTGCTGGAAACTGACAGAAATGACATGACTTGCCCAAGGGCTCAGAGACTTGAAGTTAAATCTCAGAAGTCCTTAGGTCCTTAACATTGGCCATTCTTCTTCTGCCATCGCTGCAGTTCCGTACTGATCACGCCAACTGCTTATGAAATTAATTGGCTGATTTTTTTTTGTGATAAATGGGTATTTAGTCTACCTTGCAGAAAGATCATAAATAAAAAAGAAACAGGCTCATCTTGAAATTAACTGTGATAAATAATTACCTGTTATACAGAGAACTACGAAAGACAGGCGAGCCCAAGGCACATAAAAAAACTCCAACAAAACAAAACACAAAAACCCCACCTCACAGAACATCAAAGTTAGTTTCATAGAAGGACAGAATTTCCCAGTCCAAGAACACTCCAGTTAAAGTTTAAAAACAACGTTTAGTTTTAACATTGAGCAGAGGGATTAGTATTTAATAGGGAAACTAGAAAAGTGCTGTGTTCTAGTAGGGTCTAGAGCAGTTGTGCAGTTGTACAGACACTGTGGGAGATTCGCAGGGTACCCTCAAACCCTTCACCAGAAGCTGCTTGATTTGATTCAGCCAGCAAAGCAGTGCAGACAGAAGCTGATCCTGCCCATGAAAGCAGACCTTACCTGCTCCCAGCTGAGGTAAGCACTCAAACAGGCCAGCGTCTCACTGCTTGCTCTCTGCCTGACAACCAATTGCATAGCTTTGTTAATTGCACCTTGGAAGACAAAGATGTCAGACCATACATTTGTGATAAATAAAATCAGTTTCTCCGAGTCTGGAAAGTCTAAGGAAAAAAAAAAGAGAGAAAAAAGTAAGTTTTGAACTTTTAAAACCCAAACCATACGTGCTCAGGCGTTGAAAGCGAGAAGGGGAATTTCTGCTAGAACAGTCTGTATTGCTGCACTACAGAAAACAGTTCTAAGGAAAACAGCCTTTTCACAGGATTTTTGTTTGTTTTCACAGACATAATAATTCTGAAACACTACAGCAAAGATACACAGCATATTTAAGATACAAGACCACAAAGCCATACTATACCTTCTTTAAGTAAGCTATAGCAGAAGAGACGGGCTCTTTCCAAGTCTCCCAACTGTCGACAAACTCCTGTATAGACTCGACAAAGAGCCTGATTGAAGTTGTAATTTGTGGCATTCTTCTGAGCCTTGAGTTTGTTGAGAATAGCATGCAGCAAGGACTCTGCCAAATTCTATAGGCACAAAAAATATTGTTAGAATACTACACACTTGAGAATATTTGATAATGCCACGGTAGTATGACAAGTATCAGGAACTATCTTCTTCTCATTAGAACAGTGCACGCATAAAAAAAGTGCAGAAACTTAATGAGAGGCAACTAAGAGGAAGAAAAAAGAGGGAGGAGCAACCGCCCAGTATAAACATACCTTAAACAGATGCAGAATAGGACTACTATTCTTTAAATATAAATTCACAGAATCACAGAATGGTTTGGGTTGGAAGAGACCTTAAAGCTCATCCAGTTCCAACCCCCCCTGCCACTGCAGATTGCCTGAACAACTGAGAATTCAAACACTACACATTATACTCTTTTCATCTGCACAGAAGTAATTACTAAACCTCAAAATTAAAAACAATGTTACCTTGTTTTTTATACCAAATTCATAGACAACTTCTTTCTCTTCATCTGTCAGTATGGGAACCTTTGAGATATTGCCGACGTGCACGTGACCTCTGATAACTGGGAACACATCAAAGCAGCTTTCAGCAATTTTCTTCAATGCTGAAGACACTTCCTGGCAGTCAGGATCAGGGACCTTCTTTACTGGTTCTGAACTGGAACTGTGTGCTGCACCACCGATTTCACAGCTTTTGTCATGGAAAGCCTCCTGCATTGCAGACACTGTATTTTTAGTATTTCCCGTAGCAATAACATCACTAGGCTCCAGCTTTGGTGGCTCACTGTCCAACCTCAGCCTCTTTGCACTTCTTGGCATAGCCATTGGCAAGAGCGTCCGTTTTTCAAGATGATTTGATGAGCCTGAAAACAACTGATGATTTTGTACATCTTTGTCTTGATCCTTGCTGCTATCAGAATTCAAATTGCTCCCAGTTTTAATGAAAGCAGTTGATGTAGATGCAATTGCTTTGAAGCCACCTATCTGACCCACAGGTCCTGGCAAGCTTTGGCTGTCTGAAAAGGCACCTCGGTTGAGCTGAATATTGCCCTTCAGAATGCTTAGTGTCCTTGCCCTTGCAGATAGCTCTGGGTACATCGTGTCCAGGATCTTCACAGAGTTCTCCTGAGGAGCACCTGGAGCAGTGTTGTCAGCTGCAAAGGGAGGAAACCTTCCTGGCACGGGAAGCGCGTGCTTTGGAATGGAAGTACAGAACTTCAGAGGTGAGGAGCGAATCCTTCTGCCCGCTGCAACTTCTGAGGGTGAGGGAGGAGAAAACAGAAGAGCAGACTTTGCTGTTGGAGCATCTGCTAATGGAGACACGAGAGGAGGAGCAGGTGTTTCATGCAGTGGGGATATCAGGTCATCAAGAGGGGAAAGCAAAGAGGCTCGATCAGCAGAAGACATGACCGGGGACATGGTCCATGCAGCTTTTGGAGGAGTAGCCATCAAAGGCAGTAGCAAGGGGGGCAGAGGAGGCCCCATCTCTTGCCTGATTTTATTTATAGTCTCAGATGAGCAGCATTTTGTTGGCATAGAAGCATCAGCATTTGCAAGAACTGGCTGGCTTAGTTTAACTTTGAGAGTCTTTGTTTTCCTTTTGCCTTGAAGCAGCCTCTTGGAGAGCTTGGCGTGTGTTACCGGGGTAGCTCTCTTGGTTGAAACAGTCAATGTTTCAGATGGTTCTTGCCCTTTGCACTTTAACTTATGGCTCTTATGGAGAGCAACATCCACACAGGACTCTGACTCCAACATACATAGCTTCTCAAACATTGGGTTTTGTGGCTCAGAAGGCTGCCCAACTGTCTGACAATTGCACTCTACATCAGATAGGGCTGGATTTGGAAGACACTTGACAATTTTTTTGTTCCTATTGCTACCATCTAGGGTAACATCAGTGTTGCTTTCTCCTGTGTTGCATGTGGTGTAAGTTTGATTATGATTACGTTCTTCAGACACTGAGACCCCCGTATCAGCACTGTGTAGTAAACTTTGCTCCTCATTTGACTGAAGTCTTTCAGAATCATTTTCTTCTAAGAAATTGCTCTGTGCTGCCATTCTTGTATTTAATTTACTGTTTTTAACAGCCAGTCTGCAAGTTTCAGTTAACATCTGGGATGGTGGTAACCTATTTTTTGAAGCATTTGGCATCACAGGGCTTTCTTTTGATGTCCCAGTCTCTAACAGACTTCCCTCCCTGTCATTGGTGCACCCAGACCTGTTAGAACCTACCACGCACTCATGAGCACCCTCAGTATTTTCAGAGGTTACCAGCAGACACTCCCCTTTCCTAGAGGCCAAGTCTTTAGGATAACCCTCTCCAGCCACACTTGACAAGTCATTTGCAGTATCTGGAGAGGTGTTTGTTTCACAGTGTGCATCTATATCCACCACAGTGTCTGCTTTTAGATGACCAACAGTCAAAGTATTTCCTGGTTCACATACTTGGTAATCAGCATCAACACTTGCACCAGTTTCCAGAGCACCCACTGTGATTCCCCTGGAAGCTCTCGGTTGCTCTGGCATATCAAAATAATTTTTAGACCTTTTTGTGCCATTTTTCCCAGATGCCTCAAAACTATTTAATTCTTCGCTTTCTCTGCCAGCTGCTAGTGAATCAGTTCTAGAAGGATCTGTTCTAACCTCCCGTGTGGGAGTCCTGCATCCTGATTCCTGACAATCCGACTTTTGGGGAAGAAAATTATCCTTAGAAGAGTCTGCATCCAGGATCTGTGATTTAACAGATGTCTTAGGTTCTTTATCTACTGGCTGTTCCTTCTCATCTGCAATTTTAACTTCATTTTTGTGTACATATTCATTCTCAGGGCAACAGAGTTCTTTACACATGTTGTCTTTTTCAGCAGACAGGGTGTCGGCACCCTCTTCCAAGCTTTCTGAAGAACAGTTAAATGCACTACCTGTAAGACTGTTTGTATCTCCTTTGTTTTCCCACGTATGGGAAAAAGCAGCTTTATCCGTGAAATTATTTTCAACAAAACTGACAACTTTCTGAAGACTGAAATTCAGAGCAGGAGGCATTGTGGATTTCAAGTCAATTCCCACCTGCACAGGAGAATCTGTTTCTTCAGTATTTATACAGCCCATCTGCAAGTCCCCTTGAGTAGAAAAAGCCAAGCCATTATTACAATCAGTTTCTGAAGTAGGGTGGCAGATGACCTCTGAAATATTATTTTCCTTCACAACATTCTCTTTCCAGTCAAATGAACTGGAACAAGCCTCAGTAACCAATTCCTTGTTTTGCCCATTTAATTCCTCTTTTATTTCATCACATTTAACGTTTTTGGTTACCAAGAACTGTTTCAGAGGTTTTGCAAACTGTGCCTGAGAAGTGGGACTACTTTCTACTGAGCCAGATTCGGTGGTATCCACTCTTTCTAACAGCTCGCCCCTTTCCTCTCTGGAATCGTCTGCATTAACTTTGAATTCAGTCTCCTGAGATTCAAACACTCTAAAGTGTTGAGTTTTGGACAACCCACGTTCTAATGTACTAGACAGGTTTTCAGGTTGTTTTATTTCTCCTTTTATTTCTGTGAAATCTAACGCAGAGGATTCACACTTGGCTGCACTGCTCTCTGCACCAACAATGCATGCTGCCTTCGGTGGTGCAAGTGCACCTTCCAAGTCTGACTTCCCTTGCAATGGATCACTACCATTTTCTTCCTGGTGTGGTCTGTCTTTCAAATATTCCCCCTCCTTCCTATCTACTGATTTCCCACCCTCTGCACCATGGAGTAGCTCTGATGTTTCAGCTATTTCTAGAACACTTTCTCTGTTAAATTTCACAGATAGTTCAGCAGCCTCGACTCTGGTTATATCCACATCTTCATTTTTGAGCCGTTCATCATCTTTTGGAAAGGCTGACAAAGCAGTCCTCTCCATACCTACACTTTTGTCTGCATCACCCATAGACAATGAATTTCCAATTCCCTCAACAGCAGATACAGTTAAGTAATGTCTAGAGACTTTAACAGTCTCTGGTTTGCATTCTCTGTCCGCTTCACCTTCTACTGCTTGCACACGTTGTTTCTCCAGTATCTCTTCACTGTCATGTTTTATTTCAGAGCACTGAGAGCGTGCAAAGCTCTCAATAGCTCCAGTGTCTGCCTCAGCCTCCACAGTCATTCCCTCCCCATTATGCTGTATCGTTAGGTCTCTAGAACAACCCACTTCACGGAAAGATTTTGAACTACTGAAGTCAGACAACACATTTTCAGAGAGCTCTCTCCCATCATTTGCTTCTGCACAGAGTCCTTTCTTCTTTATGGGAGCTGTTATTTTCTCTCCAATTATTACTTGGTTTATGTTATCCCCTACATCACTTGCCATTTTAGTTACTTTGATTACATTTTTTGACTCATTTTCTACCGCTTCATTCTGTATCAATACCTCAGATTTCTCCTCAGAGTCTTCACTTTGGAGCACAACGCATTGCTCAGGTGGCAAATAAGTAACATTCTGGGGGACAGATACTGCCCTGGGAGTTTCTCTCTCTCCTGATAATCCATCTCTTTCTGATTTCATTAATTCACCATGCTTTTCAGGTGTACCCTCAGAATCAACAGCACTAGTTAAGGTTACATTGTCCTCTGTTTGCTCTACCTCATGATATTTTTCCATCTGATTCTGAGGCTTCAAACTGTGTGACATAAAATCAGCTAAGAAACAAGCCTCTTCACTGTGCATGTCCTCACTACCTCCTTTCTGTTCTTTGATGGCTTCCCATTCATGTGCTATTGCTTCAGTCGGTTCTCTCTTCTCAGTTTCCATACTCTCAGAACTCTCCTCCAAGCAATCTTGATTAGTTTCCATGTTTGTAATTAAAGCAGCAGCTTCAGCTTGCTTTGCTTCCGCATGTCTCTCCTCCTTGCTTGACATCTTTGGACTGATACAAGCGTTGTTTTCACTCCAACTCAGGCCATGTGAGATTTCTGCATCAAGACCATGCTCACATGAGTTGCTCTGTCTGTTACACTCCTCACTGAGGTTGAATACATTACAACTCGGAGGCTGAACTTGGCTGTCTTGTAAAATATCCTCCACTGCAGAAGCATCACCATCAGCTTCTTCATCACTGGAACCCGTGACTTCTCCCAACACTACATCCTTTAACAAAAAACACAACATTAATATTCCAATGCCTGGTATCAGTTTTAAGATCTGTTTCTCTAAACAAATTCACTGGTTGCCCTGACACACAGTGGTTTTGAGAGATTAAGACTGATTGACAGCATAACATCCTTCTCCATCATTGTTTGTCACAGCAGATGGAAAGCACCTCTGAGAAGTCAGACTTCTTGACCTACCTGCTTGCACTCTAAGACTACTGGAAAACAGCGTTTGAGTAGGTTCCCCTTGATTTCCAAGCTGGGGAGTTTTGCTATGAAAGCCATGCTTATAACCCAACAGGAGTTGGGACTGTAAATCCGCAACACTGGGAAAAGAAATGATGACAGCAGCTGAGACACGGGTGACTTTGTTTTAAACACACTTTTGAAAATTATGTTTTGCCCTGTTTCACAGGCAGTATGCTAGAAGATAAAAAAATATCCCTAGGGATCTAAACACTCACACAAAGAGCCTTTCAGTGCATAAGTCAAGTAATAATGATACTCAAAAAAAATAAAAAAAGCCCAGGAATGTAACTTTTGGCTTTGTTTTTTTGTGCAGTAACTAATATGCCCAGGTCAAACACACCACGAAACTCACCTGGGTAGTTAGTGGTGAAGGCTGTACTGGAGAAAGCAGAGCAGGGAGAGGTCTGGCCCAATCCAATATATCCATCACATTTCCACCTGGACCCTTCTGCTCCTGATCGGAGAAGTCTGAACTGCTGTGTGCCTCATCTGTCTGCGTTATCACATCGATAGCTTTATCCTCATCACTGTCCAGATGCTCTTCAGTAGTACTGTTCTCAACACAGCCACCTCCAAAAGGCTCACTACTCGTCTGAAGTTGCATGGTTGTTACAGAATTTTGCTTTCCAGCACTTTCCAGTGAAGGTGGTGTTTTGCCATCATACTTCCTGATCTTTTGGTGGATTTTTACAGTTTCTAGGACACAAAAATATTCTTAAGAATTTTTTTCCCCTCCCATTTTTCTTTATAGAGATAATACATCATAGTGATAAGAATGCATTGCCATCTTTTCCAGTGATGTTCCCATACCCGAGTAGCAAGCACTTAATGTCACTTTCAGAAATATTTTCCTGATGTAGATCAGACGCTGTTATTCACAAATCATTCTTTTTTCATGAAAAAGGTATACTTGTGTACAAAGAGCTGCCCCTGACACACCTGGACTCAGACTATTCTTCCCAGTTTTCCTTATGAGGAGGGGCCATACTGGGTAACACTGAGCACACAGCTCAGTGATTTTTTTCAGTTTTAGCCTAGTGACTGATGTTCAGGAACAGCAGGACAAGCATGCAGGGACGTTCCCCACTCAGGCTGTAATTCCCAGCTTAAAGCAAGCTGCAGCTTTGACCCAGCAGCTGCATTTGCAGGCCAGTTACAATTACACCCTGCCATAAACACAGTAAGGGAGTTCTCAGCTATATTCCTAGCTTTGTGAATTAATACACATATGCTTTTAAAATGTTTGCTCTTTAAATTTCAATATTGAGTCTAATTGTACAAGACTTTGTCTTTAATGATATGACTTAGTTAAAGCTGAACCCTTAGAAAAAAGCTTTGATAGAAGTGAGGTTCCCCTGCAACATACCTGATCTGTCTCCCAACAACCTTGAAGCACATTCTGATATGCCGACTCCTCTAAAGGAGCTGTTAGGAAAACTGATCAAAGCCCCTATTTCCAAGATCTATCTCAGTCACTTAATGTAGCAGCTTCGTGTCAAACCCTCAGTTGCTGCAACAGACAGTAGGATGGAGAAACTGTTCAGTCTGAAGAGCCTTACTACATGATTTTCCCCAAAGATAGATAAGCTCTGATCTCTCCTTTGGTCAAAGTAGGTCAAGTTTGCCAACAATGTGCATGTGGATAACCACTCTGATTATTTTTTATTATTATACTGAATATCACATTACAAAAATTCAGGCTATCACCTAAGTTTTGTTTCTCTGTACCATGAATATGAAAATAAATGCATCATTATCTGTATTATTCAGGCAGGTATGAATGAAGCAAATAGTAGTAACTGCTTCTTAAATTTTACAATCCAACTATGTTACCATGTGTTTGTTTCAGACTAAAAAGAGTGCTTGCATCCCAGAATTCACATTGTATACTGCAAAGTCTGTAATGATAAGGTATAAACATGAAAGGTGAGTTTTGACTACTTAGAAATAGTCAAAGGAGTTGAGAGCAAAAGAATTTGATTTCTGAATTGCAACAGCCAATCACAACTGCATTTATTTAGATTTTTATTCCTGTTTACTTGTTTGTTCAAATTAGTATTTGCAATTGTTTTCAAATCTTCTAATCACACATGTACTTATCAGGCAAACACCAAGGAAATTATTTAAGTCTGTCAAAAGAAGTGTTATGCAAAGAGCACCCAACCTGATAATGTACCAATAAGACTAAATTAATACACTTGTGTATTAATAAATTCCCATTTACTGGAACCTACCTTCTGTAACAGTCAGTCTTCTTATTTCAGGCCAAGCCTTATCCTGAACAGAAGCTGAAAAAAGGTACCAATATTTATTTTTGGTCAGAAAAAGAGACAGCTTCAAGAAAATGTCAAGACTTGGCATGCCATCTCACCCAAGACAGGATCATTTTCCTGATTCTCTCTTTTTCCTGTTGCACTGTCGATGCATATCCAGAGTTCTTCTAACAAGAGCTTTATTTTTTCTGTTAAAAAAACCCACATTTTTATAAATTCAGGAAAACCTCAATTGCTCAGAACGCAAAGAATTTATATTTATTCTTTCTCAGAACACAGACATGCCTACAACAAAATTCAAAGTGCCTACAACAAAAACCAAAACAAGGGACATCTTAGGTTCAAAGCAAGAGAAATGCTAGATGCCATGGAGGGACTGGGTTCTGCATTGGCCACAGCCACGTAGCAGACTGAAGGAACAGCTGCAGAATGCTTTGGCTTTTTCTTTCTATAGTGAGGGTGGCAAAAAACTTGTAGCAGGCCCCAGAGTAAAATGTAAAAGCAGATTTTAATGTAGCATTAGCGAAATCAAACAGCTTTCTAAGACAACTCGGGTGATGTGAACCTAAATGGGGGAGGAAATCTTATATCACATTCTTTCTTTATGCTCACTCAGTAGTAACTCAGTAGTCTTACCACAGAGTAACAGCAAATTAAATGTACCTGAATTAATTATCAGGTCACAACGATAGACAACATTGTCTGGAGTCCTAACAGCACCAGTGCTAGATGATGCCAAACAACGCGAGTTCCAGAACCAGACAGGCAGATGGAGAAGGAGAAACAGACCAAAATCTTAACAGAATATACAAGCACCTCACCTACTTATGCCAAATCTATCATCAGATCCAACAAACACAAAGTGTGACTATTGGTTTTGTGCCAATTTCTTAATCAAAGACCACAGCAAACTGCTACTATTTTATGAAGAGACTCATTAAAAAAAACTCAGCATATTAAGAGGAAAACCTGCCAAATTTTGCATGACAGCTACTAACAACACTAACAATTTCTCAGGAGTAATAAAGCCTCGCTACTATTTGAAGCTCAAATTAGAGCTCAGATTTTAATTTTCCCATTTTGCCATTAATTAAAGGATGAAATTGGGTATCAATTTAGTACAATACAAAAGGCAGTAAAAATATGACAAGACTGACAAGGTGTGCCTTTTTAAGAAAAGTTTTATATACAAAACATTGCAAAAGTAAGAAATAGAACAGCACAGTTCTTCATTTGCCTGAAAATTGCCTTCACAATTTCTAAACAATTCAAAAGCAATACCAGTATTTTAAAAGACTGCAAAAATACAAAAAATAAATTTGCTTAAAGTTTGGCCTCAGTACTTTAGAAGAATTTTAGAAGGCATTTGCTCCATTACAGTTAGATTCAGATAATTTGTAGCATATATTTTACATCATTAGTGGGGGAAAAAAAAGTCAATAGGATAAGAAACAACTATACATCCTGGATTTCATCTTGATTTACAGACCCTCACCTAGAACTTGTAGCAGAATACATCCCTATCTTGTGTCTTTTGCTTTGCATGCTTCCTTTACGATTTCAACGAGCTTCAAAGACAATTAGATTGTTTGTATTTTTCTCAGTGTTTGCATTCTGTTCCATAATTGCACATCAATTGACTTCACACAAACGGGGTAGACCAGTCATATTAATGAATCAAATATTTTCCTTACTGCAAAACTGAAAATAGTCATCTATTACCTCAGTGTAACAGATTTGTATCAACCACATCTGCTCTTACAGCTTTTCTTGCAATGAATCCATACTGGTTGGTTCCACAGCGAGAATGAATGGTCTTGCTGAAAATCTTACCTTTGTCTATATCTGTCGCAAGATCTCCACCTGAACTCTGGGTCTCTGCATGCCTGACTATTAAAAAGAGGAAAGGGGAGAAATGTTGAAATGGAACAACACCACACATAAATCTTGAGGCAAACAAAGGTGAACATTTACCTTTTCTGCATTTCTCTTTAGATACACCATCAAGTTTTCCCTGTAAAAATGAAATATTATTTTTTTCATGCCATACATGGTTTGTAGAGCATCTGCTCTTAATTAGTATGAAATCTAAATCAACATTTCAAAGGTCATGCTTCAACAGGAAAATTTCTCTCTCTTAAGGTGAACTGCTATGTTTAGTTAGCCAATATCACCAACAAATGTAATTTTACTATTTCAGTATCTCTATTACTAGTAGCTTTTTTTTCTCCCCCATAAATACTAAAAGAAGCTTCATCCAAAAGACCAGAAAAGTCTTACTTGTGCCTTCTTTAGCTCTTTTTCAAGCCTTTTCTTTTCAGTTTTCAGTTGTCTGAAGTCCTGTGTATGCTTTGTTGCGGCCTCTTCAAGAAAGAGAACCAAAATTCAAGTTAGAAACGACAACACAATAGATAACTAATTTAAGTAGTATTGGTCACCAGTTTGCAAATCAAATTACCAGAAAAAAAATAGTGTGAAATACAAATCTATTGAAATTATATTTTGGCTCATTAAGACACCTCATGCACACAAGTCTGGCACCTCCCACTGCATCATTACTGTTCTGAAAGACATTTACTGCTTCTCTCACTTACATGCAAGAATGAAGAGTGGGTCATACCGTAATGCCACCGTACTGTAGAACAACTTACACCAAGTGAAGAAAAGGAAGGAAATTAAGAATGAGGTGCAATGCTTTTCTCATGCGTTTTATTCTCTTGTTTAGAAGAGAGTTTTGGTTCAAAGATGAAAACACCAGAGCCAACCGCATTAGACTGATGGAGATAGCACTCAAGGCTAATAAAGGGAGAAGAGCACCTTATCTCTTAATGTCTAACAGACACCCGGGAAGGGTGCAAATGGGTGGGAGTAAAGAGTACAGGGTGGGTAAGTCAAGACTGAATGTGAAGTTCCTAGGGAAATTCCCAAGCAAGAGAGGTACTTGAGAGAAGTCCTGAGAGATCAGCTTGGTGACTTACATGGACAGCAGAGACAAGACAGATGGAACTTGCCTGCTGATCAGATCACGCCACGGAAGACAGCACATCAAAAGAAAGAGCATTAAAAAGGCAGCCCAGGTGGTACATTGACATAAAACAATCACGGGGAAACTTCAGATTGACAAAAGATACCGGGTTAAAATATGGGGTCTAGGATATTCCATGAACACAGGAAAGAATAAAACAGATGACCTAGACACTCAGATTGAATCCAATGCAAACCATCTCACTATTTTGTTCTAGCTCCTGAGTTTTTGGGGGCACGAGGGTATAAAAATCTTGCTGCCACGTAATGGAACTCCAAACTGCTCATCAAAATAAAGACCCTATACCTGTGCTGTACAGCAGGATTTGGGTGGTTTCTAACACTAAGGTACAAGTCAATCAGTTTGTTGTACTTTAAACTGTGGCAAGCACAGCTGTCAGTGTGCCATGAAAGAAAACATTCGCCTTGCCAACGAACAGTGCAGCAAGTGAAGAATGCTTTATGCATATCCACCCTGTATCAGCAAAATAAGAAAAACACAGTGCCACCAGGCAAGTGTTTTATCTCTACTGAAAAACAAAACAAAACCCAACTGCCAGAGTATTTAAAAATCAGGAAACGTGTCAGGATAGACACATATTTAGATATTATTATAAATGTGACTAGAAGAATCCTGCCAAGTTTATTAGAATGCTGGAGCACACACCCTACGAAAACAGGCTCATAGAACTAGACTTCATCAGCTTGAGATGAAAAAACACCCAACACCAAAAAAACCCAAACCCTAGAAGGGATCCAAGAGCAGCTTTCCTGCACCTACAAGGAGGTATCAAGAAGATGGAACAAGAGTGTTCAGTGGTGCATGGTAGGTGGACGAAAGACATCAGGTGTAAGTTGAAACAAGAGTTTTCAACTGGCTATGAGGAGAAGCTTCTTCATCATGAACAGTCACAGAGTGAATCGGGGTGCCTGGACAAGCTAGGCAGACTCCGTTCTTCGAGGTTTCCATGGCCAGAATTCCCTTCCAATGTCATTTACACCATGTGCCTAAGATACTCTACAGAAAACATTTTGCAGGAGGGTTGATGTAAGTGAGAGACTGAGCACCACACGTAGTGCTGGCGTGCCTTGCTCCTTGGGGCCCCAGAGTTAGAAAGCTGCAACTACTTCTGTGGGTGAAATAGAGATCAAGAGACAGAGTGGGACAACACCACAGTAACACAACATAGAAAGTTACCTTCAAGTTTCTTCACTTTTGTTTCCAGTTTCTTTCTCCTGTTAAAAAGAAGGCATTAACAGATCATTTCTCTATAGAAATATGTTACATTAAAATCCAGAAAAAAAAAAACAAACAGCTTGTGTCACCACAAAGTTTCATACCTAAAACCCTCTTCACAGCGGACACGAGTATTTGTCTCAAGTTACCACTTGTTGTAAGCTCAGAGTTGGAGAACTGCCATCCTTGTAAATATTCCAAACACAACTAGACAAGGTCCTGAGCAACCTAACCTTGACACTGGCTCTGAATGGATCAGAGGACTTGAGAAATAACTTTTGACCCAAATTATTTTACAGTAACTGTAGATGAGCATTCATTTTATGAACAATTCACTAGAATTCTGCTTCCCTGACACAGGTGATTCAGAGACTAGGAGACAAGCAATTAGACAAATTCATTAGAGAGTCCATCAAGAGCTGTAAGAGACAGAAATACACACATATGCTCCAGGCAAAGACACCTTTGAGTGACTGGTTCCTGAAAGGACAAACGTTGGGAATTATCAAGGTACAGCTTTACAATATTCTGTACCACGGCAGCAAAACCAGCTCATGCATTTGGGATGCCAAATCCCTCCTGCCCATCTCCAAACACGGTGGATAGCTCCAGGCCTGCTGAGCTGTTCCTTTAAAAACAGTTATTTTAAGGACTGATTTTAAGTGCAGATCACTTTGGCAGTATCATTTGTATACTGGCCTCAGAGGCTTATCAGCACAACGGAAACGGATGGCAAGAATAAAGAGTCAAGACTTACAACCACTTAAAACTGGAGAAACTACAGCTTCTCCTCCAACCTCATCCTGTTCTTGAAAAACTTTGCTCAACAACCACCAAAAGCCACTTCAAGACAGGATAATAATTAAGATAATACTACCTTCCAGAGTGCTTGCTACAAAATTTGAGACAATTCCTCCACCAACTCTCTGTTCCAAGAACCCACAAGCGTAACAGCTTTAGCAACATGGAAAGCAAAACCAGGTAAGGTACAAAACCAAGTTCTGGAAGAGGTAAAAGGGGGAAAGAAAGGCTGTGAAAAAAGAAGCATCACTCACACAGCATCACTGTTCACTATTTCTTCTTTAATTTTAACATATTCCAGTTGACTCTCCCGATAAATCTTGAGAGAACTCTGTGGAGAAAGAAAGCACAGTTAAAATACGTCCTTACCGAGGGCAAAAAATATAGATGGCAGACACTTTACCTGTTCTAATGAGAACAGTACACAGCCAAAAACCTACATGCAAGTTGAAAAGCCATGTTATTCTTCTTCTTTAAAGGCAATAGTTACAACAAGCAAACAAATCAATCAATCTATATCTATCTATCTCTGGAGTATGTGCCTCCAACGCATCTCTGGACAGGAACTCACAGGTGAAGTCAAGAGCACAACTATTATACACCATACATACATAATCCTGCTTTTTCTGAAAAAATGCCATCAGGACAACAGTGACCAAAGCTTGCTGAGGGGAGAGAATCTAAGAAACAGTCTAACATGGAAGAAAAACTAGGTAGAGTGACAGAACAAATGTTAATATCCTGCCTTGTACTGGCATGAAAAAACTACAAGAAAAAGGGTGGGGTATTTTTTGTAGAAATAATAGCTAATGTCTAGAAAATCCATACATCTAGGTGATTTGAACATTCAAAGCTTTTCTTCTGTAGACTAAATCTCAGCTACGGGATCAGAAAGAAATCTGGAATAAGCTCAAGCAGCTAATAATGTAAAAGCATACGTTCAAAATGGTAATAGAAGCAAAGTCCTATTCTGCACAAGATCACCTCTGCACGTATTTAGCAGTACAAGTTATAGAGAGCTGAGTAATCCAATAAGATCAGAACATAAAGCCAAAGAAATTTTAGTATCTCTCCTTCCTTCCCAAATAAGGAAATAAACCCCAAATAACCTGATCGAAAATCATAGGAACTACAAAAGCCTGAACTTTTTGCCCACCTGAAACCTGCTGCCATTTAATTAATTTCACCTAAAATTAGAGCTGCTTGTCCCAGTGAACTGGAAATAACAACTGGGCCTGCACAATGCCTGCTTCATTAAGGTGAGCATTCAATGGATGTAATTCCTTCAGCAGAAAAAGTACAAGCTATTTAAACCTTACACGCACACCTTTTTCTCTTCCAACTCTGCTTTCAAGGAACCCAGCTCCTCCTGGCACTTCTCCAAAGGCAGGATTTTCTGTAGCATCTGCTCCACTTGGCAACGAAGAGCAGAGATCTCCCTGAAAAAGGAAGTGTCATTTAAAAAAAAAGGTTGACAAAGAACATGATACCTTTAAGCTCTGCGTTCTGATCCTTCAGGCAAGTGGCTGAGGATTTTGTTTCGCCCTACAGAAAAACGCTGCAAAAGGCTTTTAAGAGTCTGAACGTAAAATGCTGAATGGACGCTCAAAGAAAACTCAAGATCTGATTTAAAAACATTAAACTGAGCCCAAAGCCAGATGCAAGCAGATGGTGTGTGGCACGCAGGAGTGCTGCTTAGGTGAGGGCACTGAAGTGCCAGGAGTAAGAGTCTCTACAGAGGTGGCAGTGTGAAACAGAGCCAGATGTCTCAGCAGGCAGGAGGGCATCTGTAGTGCCTCTTCCTCTGCACCAGGCAGTGAGCAGGGGCACACAGCCACGGCTCTAAGACAGTATCAGAGGAGGAGGAGCACAGATTTCTCTCCTCATCGAGGCTGCACTTGCTAACCATGGCCAAGGAAGCACGGTAAAGGAAAGGACTGTATCAAAAGCTCAGCCTACTCCCAGGGCTGTTGCTGTTACAGAGTCCTCGAACTGTCCAAGACAGAGAGCACAGCATCTTTAGTGAAGAGATTAAATCCAAATTACCGTTCAGCAAATTGGAGCTGTGATCTCTCGTTAAGGTAGAAATTACAAAGGGTTTATCCAACATCCCCAAGTACATTTCGATACAAACGCCACCTGCAAAGAATCACCCGGCAAAGGCTTCCACCCCAAAACCACAGTGCTTGCAGAACTAAGTGTTCAGCTGAAAAATGGATGTTTGAAGTGAACAAGCAAAGCCTCTCCTGTCACATGAAATAACTTGAGCCACTCTCAGCGAAGCAGATCTCAAACAGTCCATATCAAGCCACATATCAGACACATTTGGACCTGAAGTGCATAGCTTTAATTCCAAAGCCCAATTTTCTTTACAAAGCCTATCCAGTCTATTTTCCACTTGCAGCAACTTAAACCTTCAATAAAAAGCCTCAAGCCCTCTTGTAAGAAATGTTGATTCACTCATTCTGTCAGAAAAGTAAAGGATATCAGTGCATTTCTGTTGATATTCCGTCAGCAGGCGACTGCAAGAGAAAAGAAAGAGATGTTACTCATTTCCTCACCCGATTTTGACAATTACATCTTAGGGTATCTTTCCTTTTGCTTTACAGATAAATACAGAAAGCGTGAGATGGTTTGCATTTTCTGGTGGTAGTCAGTACAAGCCTTTTGCATCATTAAGCCACTCAAAGCTCAAATCAGGCTGTTGGAAAATACAAGAAAGAAGCAAGCGACTGGCAATTACATGGATCTGTAGCTATTAACTATTTGCAGCTTTAAAAAAAAAAGCAAAAACAAATCCAAAAAACATTATTCAGGTAAGGAATGTAATACACACACAAACAAAAAGCATACGTTTAATCACAAAATCTTTTAAGTTTAGGGCCTAGGATAAGGATGTTTTCCTAGGAAAGAACACCTAAATGTAAGGAAAATAGCTCAAAAGGCCCTAAAAGGCTTTCATCTTCACACTCTTCTCCTAGCAGCCGTAAGAAGATAACACCCACCCTGACCCAAAGAGTACAGTGGGCCACGGGACAGTGGCAGGGGAAGCTACTCTCTCCTTTCCTCACAGGTTATGGTTCCTAGGGATGAAGACAGGACAGGAACGAAACACTGCAGCAGTTACTCCAACACAGAGAGGGCTGCGTTCCTGCCCCTTGCAACAGTCAGGAGTAACCAAGCAAGGCAAAAAAGAAAGGGGCTGAGCTGCAAAGAGTTAAAGGAGGTGATTCCCATGGGAAATGTGTGCACTGGCAGAGGGACACAAGGTTTGGAGGTAGGAAAGGGAATCTATGGACACGAAATAAAGGAGCTTTGAAGAAAAGGGTTCCAATGAAGGCAGTGAGGGCTCTCAAGTAGTTGTTGAAAGTCAGCATGCAGGACTGGAGGTTAGATTCACTGAGGGCAGATCCACAGGGGCCTGGGAAACGGCATGTGAGAACTAAACCATCACATTTAGGAGACACAGCAAGGGCATCAGGCCACAGCATGGGGGCACACACAGCACATCTTGATATGTTATTCCATACAATCCTATGCCGATGGTTACTGAGGAGAACTGGAAGCAACCACAGACGAGAAAACAGACTATGAGAAGCATCACAGAACCTTACTGCTCTGAGCAATGTTAAGCCTCACTTCTCATACTCTGATATTTAATCCCAATGGCGTTTCACACCTTAATGCTCGGGCTGAGTTCTGTTGGAAAGGTTTGTGTGCACCTGTGCTCCACTTTCAGTTTTCATATGATATTCTTTGAACAGATAAAACAAAATAAACCTCTTCAAATAGCTGCTTCTGGTAGTATTTGTAGTAACACGTGAAATAGCCCTGTGTGAACCCCATTGCACACAGATGGTGTAAGCTAAGGAAGCCTTACAGTCTGGATTTGGGACCTGTTCGTGAAGAATCATAGAATCATTATGGTTGGAAGGGACCTCCAGGGTCATCAAGTCCAACCTTTATCCCATCATATTCCTAACCATTAGACCATGGCCTCAAGTGCCTCATCAACCCGTTGTTTGAACCCCCCAGGGACGGTGACTCCACCACCTCCCTGGGCAGCCCATTCCAGTGCCCAACCACCCTCCCAGTAAAGAACTTCTTCCTAATCTCCAACCTAAACTTCCCCTGATGGAACTTGAGGCCATTTCCTCTCGTCCTGTCATCAGCAATTCAGGAGAAGAGACCAACACCAGCCTCACTACAACCTCCCTTTAGGTAGCTGTAGAGGGCAATAAGGTCTCCTCTCAGTCTCCTCTTCTCCAGGCTCAATAACCCCAGTTCCCTCAGCTGGTTCTTGTTTGCCAGACCTCTCCCCAGCCTCGTTGCCCTTCTCTGCACTCGCTCCAGAAGCTGCTTCCATTCCGAGGCCGATTTAGTGTTGTGCAGTATGAACATCCACATCCCACAAAACGCATTTGCTGTGCTGCTTCAAAGCCTTAAGAGCAACAAAAACCAACCAAGCAGCCCCGCTCACAGTGTACTCACTCTCCATCGATCATTTTCTGCTTCAGCGCAATTAACGCAGCCACATACTCGTTGATGTTCTGTAAGGAAGGGTCTCGGGTTGGTAAGGAAGGTTCATCCCAAGCACACGGTGATGCCCCCATGGCCGTGTTCCCTGCCCTGCCCGGGGCAGAGGTCGGTCCCACACACGGTGATGTCCCCATGGCACCCCCGGCTCCTGCCCCCCAGCCAAGCTCAGCCCCTGCCCTGTGAGCCCCTGGGGTGTCGCCGCCGGCTCGGGCGCTCCATGGCCGCGTTCAGCTGCCGCTGAGCGGCACCGACCCCCGGCTGCGCACCCCACGGCTGCCCGGAGCCCCCCGAGCTCCCGGCGAGGCCCTGCCCGGGGCAGCGGGCGCTGC
>VZRW01004436.1:23091-38195 GCA_013398125.1 Aegotheles bennettii | reverse complement strand
TCCGAGATTCCGAGAAGAGAGTTCTCAGCTGCGAGAAAGTCAATGGAAATTCAAAGCATTCCTCAGATGCTTTTCAAGCAGTAAGGAGTGAAAGCTGATAAGGGGAGTTCCCCCCCTTCTCTGCCGCTTCTGCCCAGGAGTTCAGAAAAATGGACCAGGAGCCAGAGAAAGCAGGACCATCGAAGAGAGGAAATCGAAGAGAGAAGAGAGCTTCCTGGTTTCTTAGCCTTTATCCATTTCTAGCAGGATGTTTTGGGTTATGGAATACAATCAGTTCCTTCCTGAGACGGATTGTCAGATGGGACAAAAGTTTCAAACTATAACAACAGGGTAGAGCAAAACTAGGCACGGCAAGCCTGCTTAGGCAGGGACGACATGGACAAGTAAACTTGTCAGGTTCTCTTTCAAGGCCATAGGCAGCAGGATTCATGACAGGTTCGTTTTGAGTACCAAGAACTGGCATAGATGCTGAGCTCTGAAGTGGGCACTCAGCTAGATCCACTGCACCTAAGTCTGATGGGCGTCTGTGTGAGCATTAGCTCACATTATCATGTGACAATTATGGGCTAGCTTCTTACCTTGGCCATTTCACATGACCCATGATCTTTCAGGAATTTAGTGGTACTGCTTGAGAGTCTTTTAGCTGACATGTGGCACTTGCATTGTGTAGGCTGGTCGGTCTGCAAAACTGGAGCCTCTAAATGTGCTGTTTAGCTTGGCTCATGGCCACTACAACCTGTGCTCTTGTGTTATGGGCAACCTATCTTAGTGTTTTGCCTGCCCCTGTGCAGGATTTGTGTTATGGTGGATTATGTGCCTGAAGTTCAACATGGCCAAGTGCAAGTACCTGCACACGGGTGAGGGCAATCCCAAGCACAAATACAGGCTGGGTGGAGAATCAACTGAGAACAGTCCTGAAGAGAAGGACTTGGTGGTGTTGGTTGATGGGAAGCTCAACATGAGCTGGCAATGTGGGCTTGCAGCCTGGAAAGCCAACAGTATCTTGGGCTGCATCAAAAGAAGCATGACCAGCAGGTTGACGGAGGTGATTCTTACCCTCTACTCTGGTGTTGTGAGACACCACCTGGAGTACTGTGTCCAGTTCTGGAGTCCCCAGCATAAGAAGGACATGGAGCTGTTGGAGTGAGTCTAGAGGAGGGATACAAAGATGACCAGAGGGCTAGAGCACCTTTCCTGTGAAGGCAGGCTGAGAGAGTTGGGGTTGTTCAGCCTGGAGAAGAAAAAGCTCCAAGGAGACCTTATAGCAGCCTTCCAGTGCCTGAAGGGGCCTACAGGAAAGCAGGAGAGGGACTTTTTACAAGGGCATGGAGTGATAGGATAAGGGGTAACGGTTTCAAGCTGAAAGAGGATTTAGATTAGATATTAGGAAGAAACTATTTACTGTGAGGACAGTGAAACACTGGATCAGGTTGCCCAGAGGAGTTGTGATTGCTCCCTCCCTGGCACTGTTCAAGACCAGGTTGGATGGGGCTTTGAGCAACCTGGTCTAGCAGGAGGTGTCCGTGCCCATGGCAGGGGACTTGGAACTGGATGATCTTTAAAGTCTCTTTCAATATATTAGGGAAAGTATTGTGTGTACCATACCTTTGCCACAGAGAGGCTTAGGCTACTTCTGAAACACAGTATTTCAGTTCAATTTCTCTTGGAAATAAAATTATGTGAAGTAGTTAGCATTTTACCTCAAAATAATTTGACTGTACCTGATAGTGATTCAGGAGCTGTTTTGCACACAGCTGAGCTGTCCATGGGAAAGGAATGGGATAGTTACCTGAAGAAGGTCAGCCCTCCCATGAATTAATTTTCCTTACACAAGTCATCCTCAGCCCATACACATTCTGTTTTCCAATGTCCTTGTTCCAGTTAGGACTATGATTTTCCTGCAAAAACAGTTTGGTCAGTACAACTGATATGTGAATATCTGTCCAGTTCTGGGCCCCCCAGTTCAAGAAGGACATGGAACTGCTTGAGAGAGTCCAGCGCAGAGCCACAAAGATGATTAAGGGAGTGGAACATCTCCCTTATGAGGAAAGGCTGAGGGAGCTGGGTCTCTTTAGCTTGGAGAAAAGGAGATTGAGGGGTGACCTCATCCATGTTTACAAATATATAAAGGGTGAGGGTCAGGACGATGGAGCCAAGCTTTTGTCAGTAATGACCAATGATAGGACAAGGGGCAATGGTTGCAAACTGGAGCATAGGAGGTTCCATGTGTATATCAGGAAAAACTTTTTCACTGTGAGAGTGACAGAGCACTGGAACAGGCTGCCCAGAGAGGTTGTGGAGTCTCCTTCACTGGAGACATTCAAAACCCGCCTGGATGCATTCCTGTGTGATGTACTGTAGGTGAACCTGCTCCGGCAGGGGGGTTGGACTAGATGATCCTTCGAGGTCCCTTCCAACCCTAGAATTCTGTGATTCTGTGATTCTGTGGTCTTTTCCATAGCATATGGCCTGATAGCTACTTGGTTGAAGCAGCTTAATAAGCTAAGTTTCAAGTATAAATGCTGCCATTTTGAGGCCGGGTGAAGCCTTATGATTCTCCAAGTGCAAACACAGTTGTGGCCCAGGCAGTCCTGAGGAGTAGTGTCAGCCTGGCACCTCAGGGAATCCAGACCTTGGTCTAGTTACCATTTAAAAAATGCGTATCTCCATTTATGGCTACACTGATTTCTGCATTTTTACAGGTGCCGAAAGGCTTTCAAAAGTTTCTACTTCAGCCAACATGAGTGCTGCGATGTCCTCAACTGCCTATTTCTTTGCTGTCAACAACAACTTCATCTATGAACTCTAAACGTTTTTGATTTTCAGAATTGCATTTGTGCATGTGTGTCTTATTTGGGCCATGTTATGAGTAAAGGAGGGAAGAAGAGAAATTAACCAGAGAAGTTAGTCCTCTGTATTTTCCACCCTGTCTCAATGTCTGTCTCCTCTACCTTCGCACAGCAGCCTGTATTTCTCTTGGTTTACTTCAAATATGTAGGCTGACCTTCTATTGCAAATCAACTTTGTTAATGTAGCATTAGATCATGTGGACCCGGTTTATCAGAAGAGTTTACTTCCAAAAACTTAAATGTTATAGAAGCAGTAAATCTTCAATATAAAAATCTCACAGTAGGGCCTAGTTAGAAAGGCAAAATCTTAGGCTGGTTAATGTGAGTGTCCACAAATAGCAGTCATATCCCCTTTACTCTGACACCTTGTTGGAGTTATAATGGGAATTGACAAAATAAACAGCCTCTTCCTCTCCATTTTCTCGATTTGCCACAGCAGAACAAAGTATCACTGTTTTTCTATGCACTCTCTATACATAGCATAAGGCAATGGCAGACTAACAGAAAGGAAATAATGACTAACAGTTTCATGTTTCATTAGAGGAGTATCTGCCTTGAATGACTTGCCAATAAAGTAGAATGGAAGCTCTTATCTGAAATTTTATCTCTGTCAAGAATAAAGAATAAACAAGACAACTTTTCCATGAGCAGATGAGCACCTTCAAAACGAAAAGAAATGTCAAGTGGTTCACTGTATGAATATTTTACTGTCTATCAAAAATGAATCCAGAGCCCTTATTCAAAGTTATAAAGTATTAGGGCTCTGTCTGTCTAAGATAACAACTGATGTGTTTGCTTGTCAGCAAGGTGAATCCTCCAAGGTATCCTTCCTATTCTGAACCACATTATATGCTGCCATATACATACGAGTATGCACCCATGTGTGCTTTGGAATGCCTGGTTTAGATTAATTTTAATTTAATAATTACTAAAGGAAGGTAGATTTAGACTGGATTTTAGGAAGAAGTTCTTTACTGTGCGGGTGGTGAGATACTGGAACAAGTTACCCAGGGAGGTTGTGGATGTTCCCTCCCTGGAAGTGTTCAAGGCCAGGTTGGATGGGGCTTTGAGCAACCTGGTCTAGTGAGAAGTGCCTATGTCAGGGGGGTTGCAAGTAGATGATCTTAAGGCCCCTTCCAACCCAAACTATTCTGTGAATTTCTTAATGCTTTAATTGTTAAGAGAAAAGCTTAATCTATTTTTTTTCATGTTTTCTGGTGACACTATGTATCATATCTTCTTATGTTGAAAGGAGTTCTTACTCATAATAAGGGGCTTGTGAGATTGTCTGCTGCCCCTCCTGTGTGGTACTCATGTGTCTAACAGCCAGAATTTAATCATGAGGTTTTACATCAAGACAAGAAAACCACAAAAAGCTGGGCTAAGCTTAGTGGAGTCAAGCTCAACCATTTTAACTGATTCCTATTGGACATACCAGGCCTTAGCCTTGAATTAAATCACCACAATGACATAAGTATAGTCTGAAAAAGAGATTATAAGGAGTATATTAACATATTCCCTATGTAGACATGAGATTTTTGTATTCTTTTATTTTGGAGCCCTATGAAGCCAAAACTACATTAAAAATATATTGGACTGAAGTTATGTAAATACAAATCAATGCCAGAGCCCTGATCTATTTAAATAGAAATCCAAGTTAATTTTAAAATAGAGCAGTAATTAATAATTTAGAATATTTTACAGTGTCACTTCCTATTTTGTCACGCATTCTGGCTAGAGTAATTGTTAACAAAGATCTCTTCAAACACATCTTCTATATCCAAGAAGTTATGCCAACAAACCAAAGGCCTTGAAGCACAGACCTTTCAGGAACCCTCTTTGGACTGTGCAGCTGACCACAGTGAACTAAATGGACTTTGTGAAAAAGGGTAACACCCTTAGCTTTCTCATTTGAAAGTGAGCTGTAGCTCTGAAGAACTGAAGGAGGAGCAGATCATTTCAGATGTTTGTCTGTGGAGAGCAGTTTAGTGTCAGGGCCTCAGAAATGTCTGACTGAGGCCATCTATAAATTGGTCCTGAAGGAAAAGTGACAGTATTATCTAAAAAAGGTCAGGAATGCAATTTTCTTTTTCCTTCCACAATAGGAACTTCCGTGCCTTTTTATTTGAAATTCAGAAAGAAATGCACCTTGGGCTGCAGGTATTCCTTCTGTCACCTTCCTCCCAAAATGGTGTGGGGTCCCAGGGACACTCCACACTCCTTTGCAGATGTTTTCAAAACACTTTCACCTTTAACACCTAAGCAAGGTGGCCTGAGTGTCTTTGTCTGTACTTTGCTCCCACAATAATCATATAATCACTGATGCCTTCATTGCTAAAATGCCCTTTATGAATTAAGTCCTTTTCTTTCATTGGGAGTGCACATATTGTTTCCAGTGATGAGAGAGATACAAGCTCTTACGCCAAAAAATTTTGCTGTATGACTCAATGTACCTGCAATGTTACAAAACCTTGATAGCTCTCCCAGGCAGCTGGATAGCTTAGGGCATTCAGCATACTAATTGCTATGCAAAGCATACTGAACAGTGATGGTCATCACCAGTTTTGTAATTATTCCCCCATTTTCTCATTTCAATATGCCCCTGGTGTTGCATGGAAAGCTCTGGTTCTCAACTATATTTATGGGTTTTCTCAGCTGCTTGCAGTTATTGTGTAGCTCGGATTAATGCTTTGTCCTCTCTGACACAGAAGAAGCTGCATTCTAGTCCTGTCTTTATTATTTTCCATCAGATTCCATACTTCTGCATTAAAAAGGAAACAAAAATAGTGTAAATCAAGGAAGTAGTGCTGGAGGTCCATAAAATGTGAGACTATGAAAATGTCATCACTGTATGTTTTATTTTCCTGTCTACTCTGAATCTCCCAAACATTGTTGGTTTATTTATGGCTGCATTATTCATTTGGGATACCTTATTCTTAAGAGGTAGTCTGACTCAGACCTCCAGATCCTCATTCATGTTTTAGGTTGTATTTGGAACTGTTATTTCAGCTTCCCTCTTCATATGGAAGCTCATGTCCATTCATCAGTGGTAAGCCTAGAATGCATTCCTCTTCATATGGAAGCTCATGTCCATTCATCAGTGGTAAGCCTAGAATGCATTGAGTATTTTTAATTGTGTTTTTCCAAGGTCTAGCAAAATCATTATACCTTGGTACACTATTCCTATCTATTTAAATTTTCTTCAGTGTTCTATGCTAGTTTTCCTTTGACTAGAGCAGGCAGTAACAGGCTTCCTAGAAGACTTTCATGATGAAAATCACATTGTACAATTGATTTCAGTTCAGTCCCAAGTGAATGATTTGTATGAATCAGCTTGCCTTGCAAAAAGATGGAGCAGCTATCACCTGGGTCTTTGTTTTCTCTTATAATTTGTATCAATTAACAGCCAGGGAATTTTAGTCTCAGCTTAAAAGGAAGTTACAGCCTAGTTCCTCATTCTCCTTCTTGAATTAGCCTTCTCCATTTGAGGCCATTAGTCTTCTTTTCTTGAATCACAGAGTGCAATCAAGACAAATACAACTTTTGGTTCAGCTTGCAAAAAATAACGGCAAAAATAATGGCAAATTTATCTGTGCATTTCACTAATGAAATAATTACTTTTACTCTTATTCTAAGGTCCTCAGCTTAACAACAGCCTGTAGGATTTATAATTTCTCATTGTAAGTCCTTTATAGACTGAAGGAAATAATCTAGATCAATTTCAACAGTTCTGTGATGCTTCTATGACTAAAACGCTGCTTTCAATATTATATTACGGCAATTTTTTTCAGATGGATGCTATTCTGTACTTGAAGGAAGTAGTTCACCTTCTTTAACATGAGTTGCCACAGATTTATTACAATTCATCTGAAGGATGTCTTTTTCTATATTTCTATATCAACTGTTGATGGAGGGGAGAATTAAGGGAATGATTACACCGGACAGAAGATAGTTCCATCATGTTGCTCTTCAAGAGGTGGACAGAGCCATTGTCAAAGCATTCTGTGTGACTCTTCCAAACCCATTTATTGTGATAGCCAAGATAAATACCACAGCTTGTATCTAACACCTGAAATGTCAGGTCAAATAAAATGATGGATTAATAGGGTTGTGGACACAATAGTAGAGAGAAATTGAAACGTAATGATGACAGAGCAAATCCAGGTTGCAGAAAACAGAGGTGGAATGGAAACAGCAAGAAAGCTTATCACAGATTCCCCAAATGGGGAAAAAAATACTAATCCTGCTGTTAAACATCAGTATTAGTGTTTCATTACTTCTTTGCTGGTGAATACAGTGATACCTAGACTGTAATCTTCAGACAATTTGAGCTTTCATTTGTCATCTGTACTACAACTTGTATTTTGGGAATAACCAATTAAACAACAAACGATGTATTATGCACTGCTATAACTATAGGTAATAATACTCAGCATGCATATAGTTTCCTTCCTCATTGTGGATATGATGAAGTTAATCCAGTACTTTCTGCATGAGCTGCTGTAATACTCAAAGCAAAACTACCACACATTCTCAGGTGTAAGTGTGCTGGTAGAAAATCTAGCATTACAGAGTCTATTTATCAGAATATGTCACCTGGTGGGCAGTATAAATACAGAATGAATTGTGACAAAGGCACTTGTCACACTGTCAGAGTCATGCGTGATCCAACACACAACATGTTGAAATGCAAAGAGTGTATAGTAACGACACGTTACTCTGTGTAATGTGTAATAGGATATCAACAGAAAAGATATTATTTCCATAAAAAAATAAAAAGTGTCTTATTATTCATCCTATGTCTTCAAATTCTATCTTGACATTTTACAATGTATGATGCAATAATGACTAAGGAGGAAGAAGCAGTGATTAAAACAAAAATCACAAGGCAGCAGCAGGTAATGTTCAGATGCAGAGGTTGGGAGGAGGATGTGCAGATGGAGACAATGGGAGGGGGCATGTCCATGAGCCAGGCCCCATGTTTCACCCACCCTGGAAGGAGAAGCACAGGCTGAACAGCAGACATGAGCAGGCTGGCTCCCAACACCCATTCTTTTTCCAGGAATAATGCTCTTGGTCAGCCTGGCAAAAACTCAGGAGTCCGAGACACCAACATTGAAAGACTAAAACTTTGTACAGCCATATGTGGACTGGCCTGTGCTATGAACGTGTTCAGTCCTTCCAGATCATATAAAGGAAACAGCTCACCTAGGCTAATGCATGGTGCAGGCTCACACTTTTTTCTTGAAGTATTATGCAGGTTAGTTTAAATCAGTATCTTAGCACTACCTTACAAATTAAATGTATTTGCTGAGCATGCCTGGGCAAAAAGCACAACGAAGTCTATGCTTAATTCATAGCATGGACCCACCTGAGTTCAAAATGCATGATGCTACACCCTTTGCAGTGCCAGCTTTCAGTGCCTGAAGCCAGTTAATCTTCAGTTACACCTGAAGCAATGGTCACAATTACCCAACATTGCTTGGAAGCCCTTAAGAAATCTCACAGGCATTGATCTCCTTTCCCGGTGATTCAAATTCCTCCACTGGAGTCCCTTATACCCTTATCAGACCTGCTGACAGGCTAACCTTGTCTGTAAACATCTACCAAAATACCCGAAAACCATGCCAAACATTTCTATAGTGATTCTCCACATCTCTTTTATGTATCCTAGCAATAAACAAACAAACAAGTAAATAAATAGTCTGGAAAAGCAAGTTCTTCTCTGTCATGGCATTTACAAGCACAGCAAATGGCAAAATACCTATTTTTTAAGATGACATCCCTAAAGTTATTGCCATTTCAGCTTCTATTGAATCATCAGTTTAGCAGCTTTCTTCACAATTGTTAGAGTTAGTAATAGAGGACTCATCTCAAATGAGCACATGCTTTAAGTGCTGGGAGATTTAATCACATACTTACAGGTAAACACATGCTTATGTCTTTTCACACTGCCAGATCCATCACTTCTGTAAGCAGGTATGTCTTCATTAGAAAAAAATAGATTTGCTTTCAACAGAAAGGATTTGAAGCTGCTCTTCTGAGTTTTTATACCAGTATTGATTTCTAGCTCAAGCTGTTTTATCGAGAGTGACTAGTAAAAGCATCATATGTCACATCTGAGTGGGAGGGGACAGAAAGAGTAAGCAAATAATCAGAAGATGGGATTTTATAGATTTACAGGCTGTTGTGACAGGGAAATGAGACAAAAGTCAAAAACTCTCTGTCAGCATCTCTACCTCTTCTGAACTGGAGCAGACTGAACCGAAGTCTGTCAGTCGAGCTCAGCTTACATAGGAAGGCACAGAAGGAGATGCATCTTTCAGGTGAGAGACCACGGATCATTTTTATCTTGGTAAGTCAAGACAGAAAACTCTAACTTCATCAAAAGTTTGTAACCAAGTTCAATACTGAACACCTGATTAAAGCCAGTGCAGGATCTGCTGAACATCCAGCTTGGTCCTGATTGCTTTTGCATATTCTGATCTTGAATGCAGTCATAAAACCCATGCTGCATCACTAGTTTATGTTATAATTCTATATTATTAATTCTTTATAATTCTAAACTATAATTGACCTGTCATTTAGCAGCACTATTGTCCCAAGAATATGTCTAATACTGCCTGATAAGTGGCAGCCATGTTCAAGTAACCCTAATTAACAATATGAAAGTAATCACTGATATTACCAAACATCTATCTGTCACTCCAAAGAGGTATTTCACATGCTTAGTATCTGTAATCTTTGGTAAACTAGTCATACCCTAATGTCTTCTCAGTAGTATTAAAGTGTTTATTTACTGACATATATATGCCAGTGTTATCTGCATTCAAATGCCAACTAGACAGGATGCTGGCTAGAGAACATTAATTCAAGCAGAAAAAGGGTAAGGTGATATCTCAGCTTTCTCAAGAAGGAAATATTTAAATTTTAGTATTTTCTGTGATAGTGCACCTAAGGTAAGGTATCAGTAGCTGGGTAACACACTAATGTAAGCAGTTACTGGGAAATGCTTCTTATACAGTGGTATACTATGACAGTATTGCAGTGTAGATATTGCCGCCTTCTCTACGGAACTGGAAATATGCAGTTAAATTCCAGTATTTGCTCAAGTTCAGCATTTACATTTTCTAATAAATTATAATTAAAACCTTTTATTTAAAGTCAAGTTAGTTTTGTCCATTGTTGTTGATACATAGTTCTTCTGTCCAGGATGAAGAAAATATTAAAAGCTGTTTACAGTGTAGATGTCTTGGTGCCTTTTAAGATACCAGTCCTTTAGACATACAATTGTTAAAAAAATGCTGTCATTATAGAGATACTGGTCATAACTCAATAGACAGGGTTTCAAATAACACTATCTTCTGGGGAGAAAAGAGTGAAATCAGTACTGATGGCTACATGAGAACTGGATCAGAAAGCATCTGTATAAAAGTGGTTCTATAGACACACATACTAAGATTTGCCAGTCGTCATGGAATTGTTTTGGCTGAATACTACGAGACTGTGCCACCTTTCCTTTCAGAAGGCTCAATGCCTCTTTTCTGTTTTGGGGCTTTATTCAGCAAACACTTTTGCCATTAGTAACTTCATGTGTGTGAATGAAAATCAGTGGTTATATTTATAAAATTAAGCTTGTGTGTGAGTTCTGTCTGGCAGGTGCCATGGGTACTAGTGCTTTAGGCAGGTTATATGTCGTGGGTTAACCCTGGTCAGCAGCTCAGCCCCACACAGACACTTGAACACTCCCCCCATCACAGTAGGAACAGGGAGAGAAGTGTAAGAATAAAAGCAAGAAAACTCAGGGACTGAGATAACTTCAGTAATTGATTGATTACCTCAGTAAGTTTGCAACACTAAGTTAGGTGGAACTGTTGAACTGTTTGAGGGTAGGAAGGCTCTGAAGAGATATCTGGACAGCCTGGATCAACAGCCAGAGGCCAACAGGATGAGGCTCAATCAGGCCAAGGGCCAGGTCCTGCACTTGGGCCACAACAACCCCAGACACCGATACAGGCTCGGGAAGAGTGGCTGGAAAGCTGCTCAGCAGAAAGGGACGTGGGGGTGCTGGGTGACAGCCGGCTGGATATGAACCAGCAATGTGCTCAGGTGGCCAAGAAGGGCAATGGCATCTTGGCCTGCAACAAGAACAGTGTGGCCAGCAGGACTAGGGCAGTGATTGTCCCGTTGTACTCGGCACTGGTGAGGCTGCACCTCGAGTGCTGTGTTCAGTTTTGGGCCCCTCACTTCAAAAAAGACATCGAGGTGCTGGAGTGTGTCCAGAGAAGGGCAACAAAGCTGGTGAAGGGACTGGAAAATGTGTGTTATGGGGAATGACTGAGGGAGCTGGGGCTGTTCAGTCTGGAGAAGAGAAGGCTCAGGGGGGACCTCATTGCTTTTTATAACTCCCTGACAGGAAGCTGCAGTGAGCTAAGGGTCGGTCTCTTCTGCTGTGCTCATAGCGAAAGGACAAGAGGAAACAGCTTTAAATGGCAGCAGGGGAGATTCAGATTAGACATTAGGAAAAATTTCTTCACTGTAAGGGTGATTAGATATTGAAATAGGTTGACCAGGGAGGTGTCAGAGTCACCATCCCTGGAGGTTTGAAGATGTGTCTGGATGTGGAGCTGCGTGATATGGTTTAGTGGTGATGTGGGCAGGCGGTTGGACTGGATGATCATGAAAGTCTCTTCCAACCTCAAAGATTCTATGATTCTATGAAAAATAGTTCAGTAAGTGAAGGAAGGAGAAAGAAGAGAGAAAATTACAATGAAACAAAAAAACCCCACAATACTCAAATGATGCAAAGGTATCACTCACCTCCCAGCTAGTCTCCAACCAATGGCTACCTTCAAAAAAACCCAACCATTCCCTTCATTTTTATTGCTGATCATGATGTTATATGGCCTGGGATATCACTTTAGTCAGTTTGGGTCAGCTGTCCTGGTTATGTCCTCTCCCAGCTTCTCATGCTCCCTCATCCTACTTGCTGGAGAGGCAGAGTTTGGAAAAAAGAAAGCCCTGGTACTGTGCAAGCACTGCTCAGCCACAGCCACAACACTGGTCTGCCATCATCACTGCTTTAGTCACAAATCCAAAACACAGCACCATCCGGAAGAAAATTAAGTCCATCCCAGCCAGACCGAGTATAATATGTTTACCTTAGTACTTATGTTTCCCATATTTAATCCTAAGCAATTATGGGACTTAACCATCCAGGAAGAATCATGCAGAGTTGAGCTGCACACCAGTGCAGCTTCTTATTGCAGGATCAGATCCTTGGGGTACAAACATCATATAAATAACATTTCCTACTTCCTTAACCAGCTTTTTATGGGCATGACACTTCCCTCTGAAAATTACTTTTCCCCAGCTAGACAGGGCAAATGTTTTGAGTATTTGACATGCAAAATTATGTTTATCACAATTTTCTCCACATTTCTAGCTCTCTCTTACAAAGGAATGCAACTCTTCCATGAAACATTGAAACCACAAATGGGCAGTCAAACTTTTTTTTAGGTGGTAAAGAACACAATGGGTTTGAAACAAGCAAGCAAAGTGCTATTAGCAGGTCTCATCCCTCTTGACAGATGTCTTGTCAAGGTGAATGCAGTTTAAGGGCTGTCTTATCTGTCACCACCACTGACTAATGAAAGACAAGGAAGACAAGCCAAGGACTGGAGGGATTCACTGATGCTGCCTCACTCCACACTGTGCACTCCAAACAACATGGGGAATTTTTCTGCCCGTTCAATGCTCCCTGCTTCCATGGACATTATAGCATAAAACTCTAATCCACAAAACACTTCCAATTCCATTAGTTTATGGGTTTTAAACACAAACCTAAAGCACCATCCTGAAAATTGGTATTCACATGAGTTAGACTAAAACACTGTTGCGGGTTAATCCCAGTAGGGAGCTAAGCACCAGACAGCCACTTGCTCACTTTCCCATCACCAATCCTAGTGATACGAGGAAAGACAAAAAGAAAGAGTAAACCAAAGAAAACTCATGGATCAAGGTGAAAACAGTTTAACAGGTGAAAGAGAAGTGAAAGAAGAAACAAAGAAAATAAAAGAAATGAAGTGATGCAAAGATTATCACTAACCACCTCCCATGCTAAACTCATGCCCCACCAGTTCCCAAGCGAAAGGTAGCTAACCTACCTAAGCCCCCACCCCCCCACCCCCCTTTTTATTGCTGAACATGACACTGTATGGCATGGAAAATGTCTTTCATAAGTTTGGGTCATCTGCCTGGTTGTGCCGCCTCCCAACCTCTCACAAACCCCAACCTATTCACTGGGGCAGGGAGGCGGGGGAGCAGAGTGAGCAGAGAAGGCTTTGATGCTGTGCAAACACTGTTCACAGGAGCTGCTATGGAGAATATGATCTCCATCCCAGCCAGACCCAGTAAAATGCTTTAAATTATCAACTGCCCACTGGCAGGTGATCCTAACTCTGGCCTACCTGGCAAATACACAAGTCCTTTCAATCTGCCCTTGGGCAGTCCCATGCTTTCCACTGTTATCATATGTTTAATTTTCAAAACAAAGACAATTGCCTCCCATGTAGTGACTGTAAGACAAATGGCTTTTGCAATGAACAGATGTAAATTGCTTGAAAATATTTTTTCTAATATGGCCTGGTCCTGCTTTCCTGGCCAGGACCTAATGGAATCTCTCTATAGGGATTTTCCTGTAGTGGAGACATTTCCAAATTTTACATCTTAATAAGACAGTAAAATTAGATTGATTTCCTATCTTCAGATTACTTATCGCAACTATGATAAATAGGTTTAACTTGTCCAGTTAAGTCCTACGTAAAAGCTTCTCTCTAAGTAATTTGCACTTGATGGGGATTATTTCACTGACATTGAAATAGTACCTCCAGTGGGGGTAACATTGGGACAAAATCCTTTGAAGTCACGGGAGTTGCGGATGCTCACATCAGGCTTACTGCAACCCCTAATGTTTAATGGAACTTGCAAAGCTTCAGTAGCTCTGGGCAATGGGATGGCTCAGGGTCTAGGGTTGCTATCTCTCTACTTATGAAGTGACAGTTGCCATGGTATCAGAGCACCACAGGGAAGGCAGCTTGTTGCTGGAGGCCTACAAGCAGCATCCAGCCTAGCTGAGATCTTAAAAGTACTATCATGCCAGGGCTGTTCAACAGCATGTATGCACCGGCCCCAAAATCAAATGAGTTAATTTGAACTTGGGTTCTCTGGAAGCTGTGATTCCCAAAATTGCCAAAAACCAAGAAGCCTGGTTCCTTGTTTGTTGGGCAAGTCCTGTTGCAAAAAAAAGATGGATGTTACTTGGACTGCCAGCCACATTTAAGAATTGAAAATGACCACAGCCACCCTCTTTTGGGATGATTAATTGACAACAGTATACATTCAGGTGCATGATATACACACAGTCACAGCACTGGATTCCTCTGGAGTTGCAGGCACAGCACCGATTATAGAAGAACCTCTGAACAGGCTCAGACACCACCTGAAAAGCAGAGTGCTCAGACTTGTCAAGTCAGCTGCAGCCAAGGCATGGACGGGTACCTAGAGTACTTCATGACAGAAACTCAGGTGTCTATGTGCTTGTATGGGTCTATATATAAAATAGACACACATGAGACCATCACACAGATGAACTACACACACAGGGCTGAACAGCTAGAGAGTAGCTTGTCAGAAAAGGTGCTGGAGGTCCTGGTGGACAAGTTGATCATGAACTAGCAATGTGCCATTGTGGGAAAAAAGGCCAATGGTACCCTGGGTTGCATTAGGAAGAGCATTGCAAACAGGTAAAGGGATCTGATCCTTCCTCTCTGCTCAGCACCAGTGATGCACATGCAGATGCTGGTTCCAGGTCTAGGCCACCATGAACATCCTGGAGCGAGTCCAATGACCGTGGCCACAAATGCGATGAAAGGACTGGAGCACCTTTCATAGAAATAGAGACAGAGAGCTGGGATTGTTCTGCCTGGAGAAGAGAAGGCTCACAGAATCACAGAATCACAGAATTCTAGGGTTGGAAGGGACCTCGAAGGATCATCTAGTCCAACCCCCCTGCCGGAGCAGGTTCACCTACAGTACATCACACAGGAATGCATCCAGGTGGGTTTTGAATGTCTCCAGTGAAGGAGACTCCACAACCTCTCTGGGCAGCCTGTTCCAGTGCTCCGTCACTCGCACAGTGAAAAAGTTTTTCCTGATATTCACATGGAACCTCCTATGCTCCAGTTTACAACCATT
>VZRW01004436.1:0-13257 GCA_013398125.1 Aegotheles bennettii | reverse complement strand
GACACACCTTTAAAGATGTTAATTGTGTAATACTGTAACTGTAGCATGAGGTTTGTACTCCAGATATATGTAACCCATTTAGAGTAGATTCTAGGCACAAACAAAGCTACTACGTGCAAAGTAGTTTGAACATGTTTACAAAGCCTTGCTTGTATTTGAAATCAAAGTACATCCTCCTACAAATATTTCCACCCCATGAAGTTACTCAGCAAGTTGTTACAAGGACAAGTCACTATTTATTTTCACTACCTATTCTTGGAAAGCTTGGTTTTTGAAGATTTTTTTTTACTAAATAGGAACCAAATTTAAACCCACTAGTTTTTAAACCTATGTGTCGTTATTCTTGTTGATAGTGGTAGTTTCACAGAATGCCCTCTAAATAACCCTTTTTTTCCCACCAAGTAATTAACTTATCGAGTTGCAAGGGGATATTCACCATGTCAACAAATACCTAATATTTCCACCAGTTAGATCATTGGATACAGAGTCGACCTCTGTCTGCTGTCCATACCTCTGCCGCTAGTCTATTGTTTCTTTCAGGGAAATTGCATGCTGCCTTTGTGTTTTCAAAATGGGGATTGTCTACCTTGCAAGAATTTGAGTGCAAATTACATTTGCAACACCAAGAACATTATTCTCCACAGGATACTTCCAGACATACGGAAACACTGAGGGGGAAAAAGCACCACTGTGGCATGCTGAGCCAGAAGTTCTACCATCATGTGACAACATGGCTCCATACACCAGGAGTACATAATAAGATGGGCTGTTAGGGGTCTGAAGAGGAGTGTTGGTACAGTTTACCAACGCAGTTTAGCATCCAATGCAAACTAATGCTGCTTTCTTTAACCCAAGGTATGAAAGAAATGAAAGCAGTATTTTTCAGGAAGAAAAAAATGTGGTAGCTATGTGCAGTATTGTTCCAGAATGCTTTGGCAGCAATTGCTGTTATGTTAAAAATGAAAGAATTTCCAAAGAGGCACAAACCCAGATCACACATGTACTTTCAGAAGCAAAGTAGGAAAGGTCCCACCCATGACATTTCAAGTCCCATCTGCACTAACGTCTTTGCAAATTCTTGAAACCAGTGCTTTGTTTTTCCAGAGGGTCTCTTTCAAAGCCTGGTCATTAAACACAAAACCCAATGTAGCTGCAGACCTCCATTTCTGACTGTTTCATCTGTGGGTTGTATGGGTCCCTTGCAGGGCTTGTGGTAACCGTCACAGTCCTTTTTACAACGTATTTTCTACTCACTAGCGCCTGCTAATAGCTGGAATGTTAATTACCCAACAATGTAAGAGAAACAATCCACCTACATGTTGAATAACGCTGTCTGGAAAACAGCGCTTTCGTAATGACTGAAATTTGAGATATTATCTGAAGGCTGACTTCTTATTCCTCAGTTCAGCAGCAACCAAATATGTGTTCCTTAAACTAGTTACCATTGCTTTAACTGTAACTGAAAAAAACAAAGTGCAGGTGAGCCTGATGGCATGTTAAGAGGGTTACTTGTTTACAATGTCTGTGCAGTTCACTTTATCCCTGAGATCATCCTCTAAACAACTACAATCATAACTGCTTCCATACAAAGTCACTTATGCAGGATGTTTCACCTATCAGATGAAACAACACACAGAAATCTTTAAGTTATACGCCAGTTACCAGCAAAAGATGTAGCAGCCATGAGGAGGCAAAAGAACTGGCTTAGACAAATGTGTTTCCCACTAGCTGCCAGGAACTTCCATTTAACATTGCTGCTGCCTGCACCCTGCTCCGCGTGCTCTGGAACAGGCTGCCCAGAGGGGTTGTGGAGTCTCCTTCGCTGGAGACATTCAAAACCCGCCTGGATGCGTTCCTGTGTGATGTACTCTAGGTGACCCTGCTCTGGCAGGGGGGTTGGACTAGATGATCTTTCGAGGTCCCTTCCAACCCCTAGGATTCTGTGATTCTGTGATTGCTTGGCCCGAATTTCTTCCCATGGATTAGTTTTAACTTGGCCTGTTTCTCATTCCCATTACAGCCTCTCTACCATTCTACCTCCTCTTGTGTTACATCTGAGCCTCGCTGCCTCTCCTCTGCTCCTCTCTCAAATAAACAAAAGTCCACTTTTCTTCCAGACAGAACATGCATACCACCTAGGAACACAGACCTAAGCTGACAGGTTTCATGCACATCTGCATGCTTGGAGGCAGATTTACAAAAAAACCAAACAAACAAAAACCAAACCAGCAGAATTAGGTACAGGAAAGAGAACAAGTATTTAGAAGGAGCAACATTCTCTATTGAGATTCTTCATTCTTCAGAATGGCCAAAATTTTGCTTGTTTGGTGGGTGACAGGACAGGGAGCAGTGAATAGCTATGGATATATTAACGATGCTGACAATGGAGCCTCATCTCTAGATCTGGCAGTGTGATACAGTAACTCACCCTGTCAATGTTATTCTCTGTGGGTTCTGACTACATAGCAGTGAGACTCACTGTATCCAGTGTATTTGGGTTGTTCCTCAACAGTCCATGAGTTTTTGATAACTTTACCATCAGGTTGCCTTCTGGCTGCTGTTGCTCTTATTCATGCATACAGTCCGATCCCTTTCTTCCAAAATTCTTCACATACAGGTTTACAGGCCTGCTGTGCAGGCCAACTTGCCAGGCATCATGAACAACTAGAAGTCTGTCCAATCAGCCAGTCAGTTTTCATGAGGGCAATTTCTATTTAACTTTTGGGATGGTTTCAGAATCTAACATGCTGCTGGTACATTTAGGGTTAACCTTTCAGTTTGAATCTGTCCTGTGTAAGGATTTGTGCCACACCTTTGCTTTCAGTGACTGCCTGGAAAAGTCCTCAGCATAGTGGCTTCAGAAGCAGTCATGGTTTTGCATTCTCCAATTGTATTACTCTGAATGTAGCTTTTTCCTAGGTTCTAAAATACAGCCTGTTCATAGTATCACAAGTGAAAAGGACTATCTTTTGGCCCAGAAAAAGCAGGCAGCAACTTAGAACAGCAGACTACCTGCTCTGTCTGGCCTAAGACAGCAATGATCGGTTGCTTCAGCAGCCTATACACCCTGAAGAGTCAGTTTTACTTCCTATTTGCATAACCTTGGCTTCTGAGGAAAAAGTTGTGGGATGCAAGGCAGAAGCAGAAACTAACATCAACAGCAAAACTAGCAAGCTCTTTTCCTGGCTGTCCCACACAATGGCAGAGGTAGCAAGATTAGTCCCTTCTCAGCAGCCTAATATGCAGGAGAGTAGCTGGCTGTAGTGAGAGGGATGTCAGAAGAAAAGCTGGAAGAGATAGACAGACATATCTCCATCATAACTTCAGACCAATTTATCCTTTTGCAAGAACCTTTAGCACACCCCCCCCCAAACAAGAGAAGGTTATGATCATAAATCCCAGTTTATTAATTAACAATAATGTACCACTGTTTTCTAAGTACAAACAAAACAGCTCTTTGTTTGCTGTGGTGCGGGATAATGAATGCTTTACAAGAGATTTCTAGAGATTTCCATGTCTTTCAAACCTGTTTTAGACCTTACACAACTGCACTTCCAATTACACTGCTGCTAGCTTGCTTTATTTAGCATTATAGCCCTTGCAATTAGGGCTATATAGCATGTATTTTGTAACTGATTATGTTTGTTTCTCTGGTCTTGGGGCTCTCTTACACAACAGCCCAGTACTGTTTTCCAGTTAACTTTTAAATATGACCTTATTTGGTTACTGTGGGCATGGTTGTCTTATTACTCTTGTATCTCCGACTGCTTGCATCTACCCACTCACAAATTCGTTTTTTTCCTTGCTAATTATTCTTAATACATCCAGTCTTAGCAGAGGTTCAGAAGTTCACGGGCAAAATGCAGGTTCTCTGTGCACTTCGAGAAGCTTCTGAGCAAGTTTAATACTATCATGCATCTGTGCTGCTTACCAGTCTGTATACCACACACAGCAACATACAGCATTGAATGCTGCTAACACACATGAACTGAGACTTGTATCCAGGTATAATATTTCTTTAAAATCGTAGTGACTTCCACAAGCACTCAGGCTGCAAGCTTCCTCTGGTTGATGATCTCGTTCACAGCACTGGGCCCAATGAGAAGGCAGATGGCAGTCACGGGCAAAAGGTGCACATAGTCCTTAGTGTTACCATGAGCACATATCTCAGTACAGCAGGTTGAGGGAGGTGATCCTCCACCTCTACTCTGCCCTGGTGAGGCAACATCTGGAATATTCCCCAATTCAAGGACGGGAGACTATTGGAAAGAGCCCAGTGAAGGGCTACAAAGATGATGAGGGCACTGAAGCACCTCCCTTACGAAGAAAGGCTGAGAGACCTGGGTCTGTTTAGCCTGGAGAAGACTGAGAGGAGATCTTATCAACAATTACAAATATCTAAAGAGCGGGTGTCAGAAGGATGGGGCCAGACTCTTCTCAGTGGTGCTCAGTGACAAGACAAGGAGCAATGGGCATAAACTGGAACACAGGAAGTCCCATCTAAACATGAGGAAAAGCTGCTTTACCTTGAGGGTGACAGAGCACTGGAACAGGCTGCCTAGAGAGGTTGTGTGGAGTCTCCTTTTCTGGAGACATTCAAGACCTGCCTGGATGCGATCCTGTGCCACTTGCTCTGAGTGAACCTGATTTTGCAGGAGGGTTGGACTAGATGATCTCCAGAGATCCCTTCCAACCTCTACCATTCCATGATTCTGTGATATCAGAATGGATGGAAGCAATACTGAGGCAGAGACTGTACCCTGACATCCCTAGAAAAATCCATTTTTCCTGCTAAATAGGAGGTGAACACAAAGAGCCAATAAATAATACAGGAAACAATTCGCAAAAGTATGGGCACTACTGACAAAATCATAAGGAAGTATCTACCCAGCTTCATCCTCCAAAATATTAATATCAGGATTTTTGTAAATAAGAAGTGTAAGTTTACCTAGCTCACCGGCTTCCCTGGAGCGGAATCACTCTCCTTTTGACAGATTCTAACCAGAGATGATCCATTTAGATGCATCTCTTTATATTTATTGAAACAAGCAAGTGCTCTAGAATTAAATCCCTGCTAGACAAACACCACTCCAGCACAAACCTACAGTCACCTGACAGTCTATTTTCCTTGATACTTTCATCTTTTATCCTGAACAAATGAATTCTGAGGTTTTAAACTTACCTACTTTCTCTCAGATACTAATACATTAAGATCCTGTGGCATCTTCCTCAATATCTTATAGTAAACGGCCTGAAAGTACTTGAAAAAGCATTAAGACTCTATGACCCTGACAACTACCTCAGATAACAAATGATAATTTACTTCTTCTTAGATTTCCCCACCCTACCCCAGGGAGTGATCTGACATTTAAGGTTCTTTGCTTTATTTTGTTGGGTTTTTGCACTTAGCAGGTATTTATATATATATTTTATAGAGAAAATAGTCATCAATAAATTAATTTCACAGAAAAGTCCTAGGTATTTTTAAGAAGTGGTAAATTGTCATAAATTAAGAACGGTTAGTTAACTGCATATATTTTATATAGTCTAGAGGAAGTGAAAGAAAGAGAAACAATTTCTGTTTCTCGGCAGTTGCTAACAGAAATATTTGAAAAACACTAATATTAGCCTGTTACACAGAACTCAACTCCTCTGGGTATCTTACCAGAAATGGGTTATTTTCACATTGTTCAAACCAGTACCCAATTCTGCTCCTTTAGCCACAAAGAACATTAAAAATAATCAAGTTTGTAGCCTTATTAAGAGATTTTTCATTAAAGTGTACTTCTGATTATTCTCCCTTAGGAAAAAAAAAGCATGAGGCTAGATAAATCTATGAAACACAGAGTCTTTCAGACCAATAAAGGCTTTTAAAAGTGTTAAAAAATCAAAGAGGTGGACCAGAACTCAATGTTTTGAATGTGTTAATGGTCTCTCACATATATTATATTTCACCTTAGAATTGGAGTGCTTGGAAGGAGATGTAGGTCTCTGACTCATAAGCATTGCAGCAAATCACTGCAGCAGTTAAAGACATTACCAACTAACAGACTGTTCTGCCTTCCACCAGCCAGCACAATGGAGTGTCCCAGCCACTGTGATGTAGTCTCTTCAGCAAGCTTTATTTTCAGTTAAAAAAAAAAAGAGCAGGGTGACTTTGTGAAATGGACAGTAACAGAGCCTCTTCTCTCCTTCTGGTCAGGCAGCACTGCCCTTTAATGGTCTCTTAGAGGAATAATTTTGCTTTTGAGGCTTGCATGTTTACTAATTTTGCTTATTTAAGCTTTCAGCATATTCAGTTCCATCCTACACCTTCTCAACAGGAAAGCTATTTAACTTCAAGGAAGTCATATCCCCAACTGATCCTAAGAACAAGGTGCTCTTCCACATCTTTGTAAGAGCACTGCATCTTATTCCACATCCCTAGACATCCATAAAGCCCCACGGCAAAAATCACCACTTTATGGTTTGGGCTCAGAAGCTGTGCCATGTCCACACCTTAGGTATCACAGGGCGCACTGGAACAGCAAATGAAGCCTCTGCCAGTAGTTTATCTCCACAAACAAGAACGTAGTAGGCCAGTTCCAGGAACATGCTCTTTTCTCCTGGTTCTACATCAATGGTTGGTAACGTGACTGATGTGAGAGGAAGCCTAGACATTGGGTAGTGTCCTATTAAAATATTTTATATGAATCTATTACAATTTGTGTCAGAGCTGTAGTAAAAGGAGCACTATTTGAGCCTACTGGAATCTAGAAGAGTTTAGTAATTCCTCCCAGGAGGTCTCTAACAAAGCTGGGCAAAATAACCTTCATTGCCCAGTCCCACAATTTCACCTCTAGCCAGCTTTTTTTCTGTATTTATATCTAGGTTTCTGAATTAATAAACTAGATTTTCTGAGGTATGAAGACAGTATGCAGCTACAGCTGTTCTGAGAGCTTTCTTTGCCCAAGGCGAACTGGCCTTAGCTATCTCAGCTTTCTAACTTAATATTTGCTGCATAAGACAAACTGGACTATAAGCATCATTATCGGTATCCCACTCTGAAGCTTTCAAGCACATCGTCATGACAAACATGACTCAGGTAGATCAAAACACCTTGTATTAAAATACTACTTCAGAAGTGCTTTTAACATGTACATGTCACAGCACAAGATGGTGAAGGGTGAACAAACTCTGATTCCCAGACAAAAGCCAAAGTCAGTGCAACAATGAACACAAAACCCATGGAAGTTAAGGTAGCAGAATTCATGTGTAGGAAATACATATAAAGGCTGAACAAGTCACTAGGGTTTCAGAAAGCAGCAGGCAGATACTTCTAATAGAGAAATGCCCCTAACTAGAATATGTGAATTTAAAATTACTTAATTGAATTATTAATCTCTTGTATAAATTCCTGCTTAAGGACCAATACCCCTTTCTGGATTCAGCTGTTTTGTTGGATTAAATGTTGCCTTCACCTGCCACCACATTTCTGCAGAAGAATTGAGTTCTCTGTAATGTGTTGAAACCGGTCTGTAGCAGCATTACCTTGGCAAACTCTGACAGGTTAGCTCACACTGTTTATCTTAACAGTCAAATTTAACCCAATTTATCTGAATTTCTGGTATTAGAGAGTAGTCACATGAATTGCTGTGTCGGCAGATCACTGCAAGCAGTGACTATTGTAAACAGCACTGGCAGACAGCTGACATCTACTTCTTCCATTGGCATAGCTGAGTCCAGGGGTTTCCTGTACACGGTTCCACAGTGAATGATTTATTTTGGCTTCAAGATCATTTGACTGAAGCTAAGCAGAAGCAAACTACTTTTGTACCCTAACCAGGGTGTGAACACTAAATTAGGAAAGTCTGCACATTGACAAGGCCAGTATATCCTGGCTGACATCAAACTCCACAAATTAAATCACATACCTGCCTTATCAAGCAGCTGTATTCCATGTTCACACATCCGCTTTAGTGAGGAAGAAGTACAAATATTAAAAAAAAAAATAAAATCTCCAGAGTCTGACTTACAACTGTTAACAATGAGCTCATAAGTGAGCAGGACCAAAACAACCTTAAGGCTGTATCTTGCCATTATTCTGCAAGTTGGAAGGGTAGCAAAGATGGCCCCAATTCATCCAGGTGTTTGATATCATCTGGAGAAGCTTACACATCCCAGGTCCTTCTGATCAGATTGTGTAACTGAGCAGACAGCTGTCATTCACTTGGGGAAATTGTGTTATAGTACATACGACAACACCACCCTTGCACACTGAAAATATATTTAACATAATACTGAAACAATTCTCTTAACTGACCATTCCCCTGCCTGTTTTATCGTTTTTTTCCCCTATTATCATACCCATTGGGTTGATTTTCCGTAAAATACATTTTTGAGATATGAAGACTAATGAGACTTCTTGGACTTGTCTCAAAGGGTCCACATTTAGGTAGGAGAGAATCTAAACATACTCTGTGACCTGATACGAAATAGGCTTTTGTTTGGTTGACTTTGAACACTTATTGGTAAGTTTTATAATTTTATTTGATAGCTGCTACCGTATTAGGCAAAAAAAAAGATGTCATGAATGCAAAATTGCAAATATACTGTACTGCTCAAGAAAACAATGGAATTATACTGACACAGGCTGTGCTTTGCTTGTGGATTCATGAATTTGTAGTCTTAAACCTGAGCACACATGAAACAAGCAATAGTATCCCAAAATAATACTGTGAAAATAATACTGAGAAAAACTCTGCATTTCCTCTTCAGAGAATGAGAGTCAGAGTTATGTTTTTGTCTGTGGTATTTTATTTTTTTTTTCTGGTTGCCACCCTTTGTGATATGAAATTGAGTATGAGAGAAAATACATATTTAGGAAAGATGTCAGTCATGTTAGGAGCAGTTGAAAAAATCGGGCCAAATTCAGCTTTGAGTCCATTGTCTTAAGCACACTTTCATCTGGGCAAAACCAAGTCTGTATTTCAAGAAGTGGAGACAGTACTCATAAGTGGTTCTCAAATTCTGTATAAATAGTGAGAAGTAATTTATTTAAATGAACCTTTCTTAGGTAGTATAATTTTACTTTGTAGTCACTATACATAACACTGGCATAAATAGTATTGGTAAAGGAACAAATACACTGGAAGAAAGTGTAACACAAGTGAAAAAAACTAGGTAAGTAACTAGGTAAGTAAGAAGGAAGAAGCTGTGAAGTGGAAAGTTAAATACTTGTGAACAAAAACAAGAACATAACTCTCAAAAATTAGGTAAAAGGAAATAAAATTGCATGGAGGAGAAGAGAGCAAGCTATAGCAAATTCCACTAATCTGAGGATCCGGTTTTTTGTGATTGTGTCTTTGGGACCACCATGCTTGATATACAAAGCAGGAGTAAGATTTCCCTGGTATGTACTGTGATTTATCCAGAATTCTAGTGCAAGTCACAGTTTTCAAAGGTCCCAGTATTCATGGTCTAAATAGATGTCCTTTCTAGCCCAACTTCGCACTGCAGACTAGAAATAATCCTGTAATATATACCATTCTTTAAGAAGTAGCCTGGCTTGAGTTGAGTGTTATCAGAAGAAAACAGCATTGTCCTCTATACTTTTTTTCATCTTGACTAAACTGAATCACCAAAATCTTCATAATCATACAACATAGAATTTATTTTTCCTAGTCTACTGCATTCACAACATTTGCCGTTTACAGGATCAAAATTCTACAGTGGTATTTTCCCTTATGTAGTCCCCCAGTGTCCTGCAATTAGCTCAATTCTAACACCAGGAATACTAGAATAAAGCAAATCACCATAGATTTTACTTCTGTTTCTTGTACTCAAAGACAAACTCTGAGACTGTTTAAAGATGGGTAAATCCACGTTGGCAGTGGGTGCACTATTAACCACAAGAACAGCAGCAAAAGGGACTCTCCAAGAACTACTGGCACTGGTGTTCAGAATTCTGGGTTTGCCTCACTCAGCAAAAGTTGTTTGACCACTTCCAGCAGTTAAATAGGCCAGGAATAGCCAAAACCAGGAAACACTACCTTTTCAAAGACATACAAAAGTATAACTGGCTGCCAGAATCAGAACAGGTTAGCACCCAGGAATGAATGCTTAATAACTGAGGACACTTCAGAGACCCAGAGAAATCCATTCTGGGCATGATTCTATTTAATATTCTTTTTAATTGCTTAAGTGATTAGTTTGTTTATAAAATCTGCAGCTGACACAAAGCTAGTGGGATTTGATTAGCAAGTTAGAAGAGAGTATTAGAACTGAAAATGATGTTAAAAAATTGCAGAGAAGATCTGAAACCAGTAAGATAAAATTCAATAAAACCAAGTGTAAAGTGATCTTCTTGCACAAACACTAAACTGGGACCACCTGGTTAGGAAGCTAAACAGCAGCCTGAAAAAAATAAAAAATATCAAGGGGAGCAAGTCAACACCACAGTGTGCTGCTTCTCTCCCTTAAAATATGACATTAAGCCAAAATCTGGAGTTTTGTGGACTACAAAATAAATAGGAACACTAACACATTATCGCTGCAAGCCACCTTTCTCACACACAGACTTCATTTTGGAATGCATTCAGAAAAGTTCTTTTGACAAAGGAGATAATTATTCCCCTCTGCTTAGCTTTGAGAAGATCTCAGCTGAATATTGTCTTTTCAACATCACACTTGGGGTTAGAGCAAATGAACCTACTTTGAAAGATGCTCTATCTTTTAAACCTATGAAGACAGCTAGATGAACACATTATGTCTCCAGAAAAAAAGGATAAGAGGAAAAGTGCATGAGCACCAAGCACATTCATGAAAGTTGTATTGGAAAACCCCAAAAACCTTAAAGCCTTTATTTTCTATGTTAGTTATCCATGACCTAACATGGGTAAGCACACGAACATCACTGGTGTAAGACCAGACTTCCACCTAACTGCAGCAAAGTCATGGAGGCCAGTCTTCTTTCCCCATGTGATGATGAACTCAATGAACTTACCTCACTGTAAAGCTGAAGTATCTTGCCTTCAACCCATTTTGACCTGTAAAAGCTTTTATTAAAGTTCAAACAAGTATGCTTTTTCTCTTCGCTTTTTGGGGTGAACACCAAAGTAGCAGACATAAGCAAAAATGTTACGTGTTTCTGTAAGGCAGGCAAGTCTTAAGTTCGTTCGCTTATGACTTGCCTGGATAGGTAAAAAAATATTTTTGTTCTGTTTTGTTAGCATGTTGAGCATGAAGCCAGCTTCACGGAATGTTCTAGCTTAAACCCATTTTCACTAGCCACTTACCCTAGACACCTGGATTTTGCTAGAATTGGCTGAGGCACTAAAAGAATACTCCCTTTTGCCATTTTTGGCTGCAAACTCCAACATGGAATTGGTACCAAACATAGAAATACCACCACAAACTTACAGCACAGCTTTCAAGGTTGTAATGGTGAGGTTGCTGTAAACATCTGCAAATCCCCTTTGGTAAGGACCTTTTTTTAGTATAAAAGCATCCCTGCAAGAGTTCCACTCATAGATCAGTTTCTAAGCAGTTTTAATTATATTGGTATAATTTCTCACATAAACAAGCTTTAGTTCCACAACACATCCAGCTGGTCAAAATGGTACTGTTTCTCATTGTGGTACTTTATCTAGTCTGAAAATTTTACGTGCCATTTTACTGTTGTCGACAGCATCAATTCAGTCAAGGGCCCTCATCTCTTTTTTTGCCTTTTGCTAAGTTAGACAGCTCAGTCAGGAGAAAGCTAATTTATCCTTTATCCTGTGATTATTCACCATGTTTGCATATTCATTATGCATGAGGCTTCAGCCACCGAAGTCTCTTACAGCAAACCTTTACTGAGCCTACCAATTTCAGTAAACTTTTTCACATCCACTGAACATGCCTGTCTTGACAAAAAACATGTTTTCCAAGCCCTCAATACAGTTTACAATGAGATTAAGTGATACTTCATCAAAATACAAAAAGCCTTCAGATTGACATCAGCAACAAGTCCATTCAACTGGAGTTTTTGTTGCCCCCAAATGGAATAGGTTGTTGCAGCTTTTCTAAAATAATCATAATCTTCAACTAAACACAGGTGCATTTATCCCAAAGTCAAGTGAACATTTTTTATTTTGCCTGAAAGATTAATTTTATATTCAATTTTTCTTCTCTGTATGCTTTCTACCAAGAACAGCTTGACCTGGTTTAGAATGGTTTTAGTGCTGCTGAGTCCAACAAGCAGTTGAGCTGTCTTGCAAGGAAGCTTCCCCTCCGTTATATAAAGCTTGTTTTCTCTTCTGGAGAGATAAAAGCCAAAGGGCCCTCAGATTTACTCTGGGGAATGGAGGAGGAAAAAACCAAAACAAAATCAAAACAACACAGCCTTGCCTAACCAGAGTTATAGTAGGGTATGAAGAAAAAACAAATTAAAAGAACCCCAAACACACCTTTACCCCTTTCATCATCATTAGCCTAATTTTCTTAACTTCATTTATCTCTAAGACACCAGGTTGCAACTCATAGATTAAGAAAAAACTAAACCCCAAACTGTAAGTTACTTGTGGATTAAGTTTTACATAATGATACTGGCCACTTTGCACACTGATTTGGATGTTTGTTTCTTTGATTTTGTTCCCCAAATCGCCAATCATTTCTTTGATTTAGGTTTTCATAGACAATGGTGAACTGAAAATACAGCCTTCTAATCTATTTATTAGATACTTAGTGCTGTCCAGCTGGCACTAGTTCATACACTTACCTTTCAGCATTTTGGTAGTCACTTCATGTAACAATATGAGCTAATGATTAAGTAAGAACACCTTAGAAAACTACAGAAACAGCCATCATTAGCACTGTATAGCCAGCGTCCTAACTTGGTGATTACTGCTCCTGTTCAACCGACCAACAGAGCCCCGTCCAGCACCAGGTGAGCCATGGCTGTCCCTTGATGACCGACCGCACCCTGCACTGGGTGCGCCCCCAGCCACTCCGCCCGGCCAGCGCACCGGGCCCCCGTGCCCATCCCCTCACCCGAGCGCCTGCAGCTGCTGCCCATCTGGGTACCGAAGTTCCTCCCGGCACCTTCACCCCGCAGCACCCCCTGAGCTCCCCAGCAAGAGTCTGACCGCCTCCGGAGTGGCGGATACGTCCCGTGCGGCAGAGTACGAGTAATTAAAAAGAGATAATCAGCTGTAACACCACGCAGTAGTTTGGCTCTATTAAAAAGAGCATCAGCTGACTCTCCTGGCCTACACCTGGTGTTCCGAAAGCCCAACC
>VZRW01004435.1:86745-117527 GCA_013398125.1 Aegotheles bennettii | reverse complement strand
TTCTGTGATTCTGTGATCCTTCTTGAAGAGGTTTTAACCAATGGTTTTAACATTGCAGTTGTACAAATTCTTCTATCAATTTTCAGCAATACCAGTTAGATTTTATTTATCCTCTTAAATGAATAGTTCCTATTCTTCTGGAGTTTGCTTCTGCAGACTCTTGGCATTGATGTAAGATTTTTAAAGAATTATTTTGCTTCATGTCCTGCTTAATTTTGTTTTTACCAGCATGAATTTGTGCTAAATGTCTTTACTGAATTAACCCCTCTTTTCACTCTTACTGCTCTTAATGCAAAGTCCTCCTCCTTAATCTAGTCAGATTAATCCTAGGATTATTTATTGTCAGCAGGAGGCCACCCAAACTATACAATTCTTTCTGCTTAGTTGGTAAAGAACTCATGCTCCATGTAAACTAAGCTGTCTATCATTTTACTAGCCAGAGATTTGCTTTCAGTTTGCAGGTTTCCATGTTTCTTTGCTCATGGGATTACCCCAGAGTCTTTGTATTTATTAAAAAAGTTTAACTAGCAAACCACATTAAATATTATCTAAATATTCCCAGGCAAGGATATTTGCAAATCAGTCAACCATGGCTGTGAACATGCTTGTGTTAATGCTGGTGATTCATTTGTTTGCAAGTGTCAGGAGGGATTCCTGCTAAGAGAAGATGGAAAAACATGCAAAAGTAAGTAGTCTGATATTTATCAGCATACTTTTTATCGGCACTCACGCTTGTGTAGAAATGCATTAACCAGCAAGAGCTGTCATCTGTTTTCAGATAAAGATCTTTGCAAATCAGTCAACCATGGCTGTGAGCATATTTGTATTAATACTGATGAATCGTATATCTGCAAATGCCATGATGAGTTCCTACTGAGAGAAGATGGGAAAACCTGCAGAAGTAAGTAGCATCAGAACTTAATTTGATGAGTTACACATATAATCGAGGCCTCTGCTGATGTGTGTTGACGACCAACTCTGGTGTTTGCAGACAAGGATGTTTGCAATTCAGTCAACCATGGCTGTGAACAAGTTTGTGTGAATACTGAAGACTCCTATATCTGCAATTGTCATGAAAAATTCATACTGAAGGAAGATGGAAAGACATGTAGATGTGAGTAACTATAAAAGTATGAGCTATAAAAGTATGTTTCTAGTTGAGGTTTTTTAGTGTTGTAGTTCTGAGTGCACATGTGTATGTTTGTGATTTCCAGCTATTTAAGCTGGTTAATAAAATTACTATCTCTCCCTAATAAACCTCACCTCACCAACTCCATCCACTCTTCTCAGATAAAGATGTTTGCAACTCAGTTGACCATGGCTGTGAACATGCTTGTGTTAATACTGATGATTCCTACATCTGCAAGTGTCGTGAGGACTTCATACTGAGGGAAGATGGAAAAACTTGTAAGAGTAAGTTGTTTAATCTTTGTTTTGCACTTCCTGATCTTTTAATGAAACACACTATGCAACAGTAGTGGGTTATTTGTGTCTTTAATATAGAATCAAGTTTATGGAAGTGAGCTCCTTCATGGAAGATTATTACAATAATTTTTACATTTTGTGAAAGGTTTTTACCTCGCTAACTGTGCTAAATATAATTTTCATTATTCCAAGGTAAAAATATCTGCAAAACAGTCAACCATGGTTGTGAACATGTCTGTGTTCCAACTGGCGATTCATACACGTGTCAGTGTCACAAGGGATTTATACTGCGGCGAGACAGGAAAACATGCAGGAGTGAGTAGCTGAAACTTTTATGGGGAATATATTTTTTCAGTCATAAAAGACGTAACAGACTTAATTTCACTCAAAGCTTGTTCATGCCTGTTCTGCATTTGAGAAATTGTCTAATAAGGAAATTCTCGTCACAATTCTCAGGTAAAGACCTGTGTAAATCCATTGACCATGGCTGTGAACATGTGTGCATTAATAATAACAATTCATACAGCTGTCAGTGCCATGAAGGCTTTGTCCTGCGACAAGATGGGAAAACATGTCGAAGTAAGTAACTCAGTATGTCTGTCAGCCACTCTTCTCTGGCATTGCTACATAAACTAACAAAGATGTTATGCTTTTTTGTCATACATTCTTCTAATATCATGTTTGGAGTCTTTGAATTTATAAATATGTTAAATAGAATACATATAGATATTTGAATTTTTTTAGATAAAGATGTCTGCAAATCCGTTGCCCATGGTTGTGACCACATTTGTGTTAATAATGATGATTCATATATCTGCAAATGCCAGGATGGATATATACTAAAAGAGGATCAGAAAACATGCAGAAGTAAGTACATTTTCTTTAGAAAGCATTTGTTTCTTTCATTTCTAAAATTACTCGACCTTACTTCAAAAAATGCCTCACTTAAAAAATTATATAATATTTGAAAGCTCAAAGCATATGTGAGTGTGATGGAAAATGTCGAACAATTTACTTGATGCTCTCATAAGCAAAAAACCTAAGAAATTGGAACAGTTGCTTTGGTACAGCATCAAGTATGATAATAATATAATTCTTTGCAAGCATCAGGAAAAAAGCCAAAGTGAAATATTATTATCAAGGAATGTGCATTTTAATCAGATTCATATACTGTGGAGCTTTTATCTTTATACACTCCATTTTAAAATATCATTAATTCTATTTGCTTATCTTCTAACATAACATGCTTAGAGTATGACGTGCATTTTATCTCATCACCCCTTAATACTTGGGGGAGAAATTCTTCTACTGGAATGCAGTTAAAACATTTACTCTGCAAAAAAGTGGATGCCTTAGTTGGGGAGACTATTATTACCAAATGAATAGTAACATGTTTGTGGCTGATCTGAATCCTAACTAAAACCATTCACCATGAACTGCTGCCCTATCTCGACTTACACAACGATATTGAGGTGGTTCTGATATTCATATTAATTGCATTTCCATTGCCTTAATACATGTGACACATCTTTTCCTCAGATGACTACAGAAAGGAATTCTTGGACAGCAGTTTTAAAATAGAGCCATTGTCTAAGAAGAAAAGCCCAAGTTTTTAGGCTGAAAATGCTTTATTCCTACACTGGCTTGGTAACAGACATCTTCAGCAATTTCTGCAGTCAAAGTAATTTCTGCTGCACAATTCTCTCTTGTATAGTGCTTACAGCATTCTTATTATACAAACATCAGAGATGAGTGGAGGTCAAAGTTCACTTGGTCCAGACTAAGATGCGAATCTTACATTCCTTAGTATGACAAATTCTTCCTGGAAGTCCCATTGATCAAATAGGAGCTGAGCATCTGGGCAGCCAGCCCCTTGCACAAAGCTCACTAGTCAATGCCTGCTGCAAAAAACACCTGGCAGAACCACTCTGCAGCTTCAAAGACATTCCCCAGTCTCCCTATTCCCTAATCCTGTAATGGACGTAGGGTGTCTACAAACTGCTTTGATTTTTTGTATGCACACTTGCCAAAAAGTATGAGAACTCCAGGTTTGTTGGTCTCCTGACAAACTCTCAGCTTGAATGGCTAAACCAGAAAAGGTTAATTTCGGCAATAAAAAGCCTTCTAATTACAAGATCATTAGAGAGTTACAAGCAAAAAAAAAACTTAAATAAACAATTCTGATCCATGCTTAGCAGTGAGGCATGTTTCTAGCATTTACTTTCTCATCTATAGTTTTTTCTGGTTTTCTGCCTCTGGAGGTTTAAGTTTGTGATATAAAAACATGCACATTGTCTGAATTTTGTCCCAAGACTTGAACCTCATCCTAAGCTCTAGGGCAGGCTACCTAACCCTTCACACTCAGCCTTCACCAAGCTCTGGCTTTTGCCTCACTGTGCCCTGTCACTCCAAATATAACTCCTACATTTTCACCTTACATACAAGTGTGGCTTCACTGACTCATTTCTTTGTACCACCTTTACCTTTTTGCTGCTTCTGCAACACAAATGCAGATCCAGTAATTGTCTTCCATGTCTTTCAGTGCTGATCATCTACACAAATGTAAAGTTAGCATGCTGGCCTGGTCCTGCAAGAAAATGATGGCAACTCTGCCTCTATATCCTAGCTGTGTTCTTCAGTTCTCTTCACTTAACAGTCACTCTTAAAATTTGCTGATTGTTCCTGTATTTTTAAGAGCTGTAGTATTCTGCAAAGCAGTATGTCTCAGTAAGCATTCGCTGTGGTTATATTTTTGTTAAACTCTAGGTCATAGGCACGCTCTTAGCTTTTGATATAGAGTGTACACAACATCTTTAGAAACACTGGCACGGTCCCATGAGCCTGGAACAAGGTACTCTAGGTGATCTCTTGAGTTTATGCAGTCCCTGTGAGTCTAGGCCCCTAATACAGCTTTGTGGAGTGTTTTCATCATCTGAACACTCTGCTTCTTATTTCACAGGGTGCACTGAAGGCCCAGTCGACTTGGTGTTTGTGATTGATGGATCAAAAAGTCTCGGAGAGGATAATTTTGAAATTGTAAAACAATTTGTCTCAGGAATCTTGGATTCACTTGAGATTTCACCCAAAGCTGCTCGAGTTGGTTTGCTTCAGTATTCCACTGAAGTTCGCACAGAGTTCACATTAAGGCAGTTCAGCTCAGCCAAAGACATGAAGAAAGCTGTATCACAAATTAAATACATGGGGCGAGGTTCCATGACAGGACTGGCTCTGAAGCAAATGTTTGAGAGAAGCTTCACAGAAACAGAAGGAGCAAGACCATTTTCAGCAAATGTCCCTCGAATCTCCATTGTGTTTACGGATGGACGAGCCCAAGATGAAGTCTCTGAGTGGGCTGCTAAAGCAAAGCGAAATGGTAAGTGGAGATGTTTTGACTCATTCTAAAAGGCAAATATTCTTAGAAATAAGATGTGGTAATAGTATGGATGTGCTACAGTATGTGTGAATCAAAAGCACATTTGCCATAGCAGACTGGCTAGTGGCCACTCTAGCAGAACGTCAGATCTTTGGTGTTTGCAGGAGACTTTTCTACCAGGATATGAGCCAGCAGTGTGCTCAGGTGGCCAAGAAGACCAATGGCATGCTGGCCTGCAGCAAGAACAGTGTGGTCAGCAGAAACAGGGCAGCGATTGTCCTGCTGTACTCGGCACTGGTGAGGCCACACCTCGAGTACTGTGTTCAGTTTTGGGCCCCTCACTTCAAAAAAGACATCGAGGTGCTGGAGCGTGTCCAGAGAAGGGCAACAAAGCTGGTGAACGGACTGGAAAATATGTCTTATGGGGAATGACTGGGGGAGCTGGGGTTGTTCAGTCTGGAGAAGAGGAGGCTCAGAGGGCACCTCATCGCTCTCTATAACTGCCTGAAAGGAGGTTGTAGTGAGGTGAGAGTCGGTCTCTTCTGCTGTGCCCATAGTGAAAGGACAAGAGGAAAGAGCTTTAAATTGCAGCAGAGGAGATTCAGATTGGACATTAGGAAAAATTTCTTCACTGTAAGGGTGATTGGGTATTGGAATAGGTTGTTCAGGGAGGTGGTGGAGTCACCATCCCTGGAGGTGTTCAAGATGTGTCTGGATGTGGTGCCAAGTGATATGGTTTAGTGGTGATGTAGGTAGGTGGTTGGACTGGATGATCTTGAAGGTCTCTTCTAACCTCGATGATTCTATGATTCTAAGGCATGCTGGAGTGTCGCACCACTGGGGCTCTGTGCCATCCACAGGCTGTGGTGCTACGCACCTGACATGCCATGCAATGCCCTGGACATACCCACTAAGCGTAGACATTTGATACAGAGATTTGGGAACACTGGGAACATCAAAATTTCTAAGAAAACAATAAAAAACCCCCAACCTGTCTCTTCAAAATACAGAAGTCTATCCTCCTGAGAAATATTATGGTAATAATTGGTTATGTTGTATTTTTATTTACAGATATTTTGTATTTTTAACCAATTTTACAGTGTGATGGTGTTCTAGAAGGAAGATGGGTCCTCTTTACCAAAGGATGTAGCTGCAGCACTGTCTATCCTTCTGTTTCTATGTGCCTTATGAGGTGATATGCTGAAATGTTACTGAAAACAGGTGATTTTTAATTTAGAATACGCCTGGGCAGAAACCCATCCTCTATGACACCTGTACCACAACTCAGAAACTGTTCAGCAAAGTCAACTGAAAATTTTCCAAACTTTTCAAGAAAATAAAAGATTCTTTTTTTCTCTGCAAAACATTTTCTATTTCATGAGAAACTGCTTTAAGAACCATGGCTGATGGCCCAGAACACGAAGAAAATAGCCAGACTTTAGATGCTACTGCACATCTTTTTTCTGTTCTTGTTTTATTGATTTATCAATCATACCTTGATATGATTAGTACAGCGTTGGTCAGGACTGATACCTCTCTGTAAGAAGGGAAATATGTCCAAGATATGAGAAGAATATGTGCTAACAAGGGTGCCATTACATGAAATACAAATAAAGCGGGGTTTGTTTTAAATATTACAAACAAACCCAAAGATTTACATGCAAGCTAGTGAAATCTGGGAAAATACATAGAAGATTTACAGGACTGAAGAAGGAAAGAAGTACAAGCCAGCCTTGCCTACTGGCTGAATGAAACCTCAGCTCTGGACTGCTTACACTGATATTTGTAATGCTACAAGCCAAATCCATCCCCTGTGTAATTGCAGTGTAGGCAATGTAGTAATGCTGAATATGAAATTGGCCTTGAATGCTTTATCACTGATATCTCCAAGTCTTTAAAAAGCACCAGACCTCAGCATGACTGGTCCATTCATTAAGTTGAATCAGCTTCTGGTGGATGTTTTACTTTTCTGGCTAAAGTGCAATAGTAGGCAGATTCATGACAAAAAGTAAGGAAATGCTTACGTTAAATGTTAAAGAGTTGGAAAATGCATATTTTATTATGTTATCAGGGCCAGGATTCTTCAGCAAAAAGTTTAAAGTTGCAATTCAGTGAGTGTGTAGCTGTTTCTACCCTATGATAATAGAGAGATATCAAACCTACCCATCCTAAGTTTTATCTGAAACCATACAGCTGAGAAGGCAGCTTCTGCTCTTGAATCACACAGAATCACAGAATGTTAGGAGTTGGAAGGGACCTTGAAAGATCATCTAGTCCAACCCCCCTGCCAGAGCAGGACAACCTAGAGCAGGTCACACAGGAATGCATCCAGTCGGGTTTTGAATGTCTCCAGAGAAGGAGACTCCACAACCTCTCCGGGCAGCCTGTCCCAGTGCTCTGTCACTCTTATAGTGAAAAAGTTCTTCCTTATGTTCACTTACAAAAAAGCTTGAAATATTATGAAGCTAATAGTTGTATTATGAAAATCAGTACTAGTTGTGGACACTTTCTAAGCCAGAATTGATGTGAAGAGAAATATATCAGATTATATGTTCACGAGAATCAAAAGATAACAGCTAAAAAAGGAGATATTGAAGGTCACTTGCTTTCTCTTCCTTGCTTGTTTAAAATCCGTCCACTGAGAGGGCTGGGAACCACTTCCTCCTTCCCTGCTTTCTGAGTGAGGAAAACTACAAATCTGCATTTAGTTTCTCCCTAGCACCTCTGCTGGGGAAATGCTTGTTTCAAGGATCCCTGTTGTAAGGCTTTTTCTCTCCTAGCCCCACAAGTAATTTCTTCTCCCCTGTCCTTACCCTCCTAGGTCTGGGTGCGTTTGCAGTACCTCCCAGAGTGCAAGAATCTAGTCTCAATGTGCTCTGAGAAATTCGATGAAACACTAAGTATTTATATTTTTCTAAAAAAATTACTGCCATCTTTCAGGATTCTGCCCCATTTGCTTATATATAACAGGTCTTCCCATCAAACTAGTAATTAGCAATATTGTACATACACAGACACACACAAACACACACAAACCAGGAACTTTCAGCGCAACTGTGAGGCTGACTTGTGTGATTCTCTCAGATGTTTTACACTACTGTTTCTGGGTTCATTTCTATCAGTTGTGGCCAGACAACTGTCATCTCTTTAACTTAAAAACTATCTGTTAAGTTACAGTAAAGCATGAGTTCCTACACATCTCTCAATAACTAAAGCATATTAAGCCTGCTCAAAAAAGATTCTGAAGTTACACAGCATATACATTTCCTGTGTTCTCCCCTTCTCTCTCTCTCTCTCAAATAACTAATGCTCATATTTTCCTTTCATGGAGAAACAAGGGTTTGGAACTGCTGATGTAATAACTATGTGCAATTTCTTTTGAATCTAGGTATAATTATCTATGCCATTGGAATAGGAAAAGCAATTGAGGAAGAACTGCTGGAAATTGCTTCTGAGCCACCATATAAACATCTCTTCTATGCTGAGGATTTCACAGCTATGGAGGACATAAGTGAAGAGCTAAGAGCCCAAATCTGTGAAGGTAACAGTATTCCACTTTCATTGAGCTAGAAGAGGAATGAATGCTTATAGATATTTTGCAGGCCTAAAAGGACAACTAGCGTCATAGTATATAGGTCATAGATCATGGGTGTCAGATGCTGCAGGGCATAAGTCACTCAAGGTAATTTTCCTATCCTTTAATATGTGAGGAATATATAACCTTAATCTATCACCAGGTAAAGCTATATAAAAACTCTTTCCTTTATTTTCATAAAGGTTGCATAAAATGTATATTTCTGTGCCCAGAAGAATCAAATGCTCTCTCCTTTTTCTACAGTTAAGTCAACCATGCACTGAAGCCCACCCCACCAAAAAGTATGATCTACTTCATTAGGAATGTGGGAAAATAAACAGGGATTTGTAACATCTTAATGAGAATTAAAAGTTACTCTTAAGACCAGTGGCAAAAACCTAAACCACAGCAAAACAAATCATCAAGAGTTGACGCGTATATTTATAGAAGACTAAAAATAGTTCATTGAACACACATTCACAGCTACAAAGAATGGAACTCGGTTATGCATAAGCTCCAAGTCTTGCATCACAATTGTTGCAGGTTTGTCCCAGAAAGCACCCTTCCTCACTCTGACAAAAACAGCCTCTATATAAATATTCCCAGCTGACATTTTCCGAAGGGAAGGGGGAATGTGAGCTTGGACGAAAGCTGTTCAGCCAGAGAGAGGACAGCACGTCTCTCCCACTCACACATTCCCAGGAGTCTGTATTGTTTGTACATTCAAATCAGTACCTGAAGCAAAAATCAGAAACATCACTGTGAATAATATTAGTCATAGCACTAGAGTTGTACAAGATAATTGTACTTTCACTAGCTTTTCTTTGGTTGTTTTTCTTGGAGTTAAATGCAAGCAGGTTTTATTCTTTAACATTACTGTGTACGATTGGCAGGCAAACAGCAGCACATTTCTTCCTCATGCAAGCATCAAGGAAGAATCTGAAAAAAAAGAATCTGAGAATGTTTCCTAGCTTGTATATTCTTTGTATTTCTCTCAGTCCTAAGAAGTCCTAGTTTCATCTTTCTGCAATCCAAAATACGGAGACCAAGTCAGTTCAATTAACTTCCTTACTAGGCAGATAATCTGCTGATGACAGCATGTCATTTTAAAAGCTTGGGGAGACGCCAAAGCCAAGACTATCTGGCAACCGGTATAATAGTCCTCTCATTAGCAAACCCCAGAGCTCAGTGATGGAAATGCATCCTTCAGGTACCCACAGGGGTGTTTAGCAACCACAAATATTTAATCTTTTTTTTAAACTAAATTACTTACTGTATGAAAAAGTAAGTAAATCCTGCCCCTTTGTGGCAGTTTCTAGACTACACGTCTAGTAACAGGGCAGAGCCACTGCCTCTCGGTTTCTGCCCTCCTCCTCTCTCACCAACAGGCAATGCCTCACACCAGTCAACTAAGGACTGGACCCAGCCTTATTTTTCTGGACACTCCAGGACCACCTGTTGCTCATCAACTCACTCCACCAGAAATTCTGCCTCCAAGCCTCTTACACAAGCTGAAAGTTCTTTGCAACAGCAGTAATTTCATTTTTTACTCCAGCCTTGGTCCTTAGCCGAGGACTTCTGAGGCTCCAGCCTGTGAGGGCAGTGGGAGACCCTCAGAACCTTATGGACTCCACTGACAAAGCCTCTCTTCCCATCCCAACTGTGGACAGGCTGCATGTTTCCAAGTAAAGCAGAAGCCCTCCAAATCTCTTTTGGGGTAAGGCTTTATCCTTTTATACTGCTAGAAAGCATCACCCTTGTAGTGTAGCTGCTGATTACTATTAATTATTCTTGATGACTAGTGGTTAAAAAGAGTCATTTTCTCTTTCGCCTCTTATTAAGAGGAATTCAGTCGGAAGGTTCCCATTCATTGCCTTGGTTAATGTTCATTTCTCATCTGACTGGAAGCACTAACGAGGCTACAGCAATTTCATACATAATATGCACTCATCACAACTGCCTCTTCACCCCTGTTCTGTGCATGTGCATTATAGGAGCCTTTAATTACATGGTCACATACTATTTTTGTCACAAGACCCCAGCCCTGATCAGATGACAGCACTCACCAGCCTGCTGGTTAACATTCTGTTCTCTTTCCAAATTGCGGATCCTTGCCACTGCTGCAAATAGCCAGCCACTGCTTTTGAAGACACACGTTTTTGAAGATACTTCCTCACACACTTTTCCAAAACAGTTAGATTTTTCTTACAAAACAGAACACAAAACAAACACCCAACTTCAGCACTGTTCTCCAACAAATTTGATTATTTATCTCACTGCACTGACTTCACCAAGAGACTTGGGGTTAGCAGCCTCTGACTGCTACTTGTCTGATTATTCACAGCTTTACAGAGGTGATGAGGTCAGAAATCTTTGGGCCCCAACCAGTTTCTTAAGTCTGAAGAGGAGTTTCTGAAATGCCCAATTCCTGTCTCAAACTGGAGACCTTCTGCCACACCTCTACCAGTGTATCTATGAGTTTTCCTTCCTGTCCCTTGCATCTGGATCCCAGTGTAATTGCCCATACCAACCCAGTGTCCAAAGCTCAAACTTTTCAGGGCAGTTCCTCTGCCTTTCCTATACAGCCTCCTCCTTAGCCTACAGCTCTTAAACAACTTCTAGAGCAAGTCATTACCCAGGGTCAAACATCTTCCCTTCTACACTGGAAATCTCATCATCCTTGTTCCCAGCTGATCATTCTTCTGTTAAGAATTCCCACCCAGTTTGTTTCATTCCTTACCTCTTGATCTCATCCCACACCTCTCTGCCCTGAACTCTTCTCAAAAATCCGTGTTCCTTCCACCAGCGTGTTCCCCTACAAACTTTTTGATATTTATAACCATTGTACTTGTGCCCACTGAACTCTGGTCTTCTTACTCAACCGCTTGTCTCTGTTCATTCCCTGTTCCTCATGCTCAGACATCCCAGTCCCAACCTAGAGGGTCTAATCTCCTTCCCAGTATTATTCTTCATCTGTCAAAATTCACTAGACCAACCCAACAGCTGTAACAAACCTGTGGGACTTAGAAGCATCTTCCACCTCCCCACTGCATCTTCACAGCATATCAGGAGACTGCACCATCACATTTTACCCTCATGCATTCACTTTCAGTGAAGGAACTGTGGCTATATTTGCAGGGGAGGAATTCCAGACACTCCATCCACTCCCCTGGCATAGCTGATCTAGTCGTGCAGTTAAATGTGTTCTTCAGCTCATCTGGGCCCTTAAGGGCTCCACAGTTAACTGAAGGTGAAGCATTCGTTTTCTATGAAGAACTCATTCTTAACGAGCCACAACTGCCTCTACATTACCCTCTTGCAGCAAGAAAGGTGTAGTGCACAGAGTGACCTTTGATATGACTATACCTAACACATTAAATAGGTTTCCATTTCTCTCTGAACACCCTTTGACTAAAAAGATGGGTATGTGGAATCTGAAATTCCTACATTTTAAGGGCTGTGCCTCATGAATTAGAAACCTGTATTTTTGCTTATAACTGTAATGCATCAAATAAAGTCTACTGCACCCTCCTCACCTGAACACTCCTGGACCCCCGATTAATATTTCCCATTATAAAGGAGAAAATCAAAGGACGGCAAGAAATTTCTTCCTCCAAGCAGTTTTTATTATTTGGTTCACCCCAAAGGACTGATGGATGACAACGAAACATGCAAAAATTTTCACTAAAGGACACAAAGTAGATTGCTCCGATTTCAGATTGCTTCACTACTATAAATCTATTCCTAAAGCACCTCTGGTTTGGGAGGAGTTCCTCTGATGGTCCGAGTTGAAGGGCGAGTCCTGGAGTTTCCATCTACACTGGACCTCTTTTAAACTGCACAGGTATGAGGCATTCTCCACGTGTTACGAGACAAACACCACATTACTGGTAACAAACATCTCCTTTTCTATGGAACGTGAACATTTTCACTGCTCCTTTTGTGATCTCATTTCTTTTGGCAATTTATTCCTACCAGCCTTGAAAGAGTCAGCTCACCAGCAGGATCCATCATCTGGGAGGCTTCGTAAGACTGGTCCACAGCCTTCAGGTTGGCTGTTTGAACTCAGCACCCTACTGTCTCCACAGATCATTGCTAAGTTGCCCCTTCGTGCCACCTTCTGTAAAGAACTCCCACAATTCATGTTCATCCCATGCCCCTTCCCACCCCCCTCCAGGTCACCCTCCTTTCTGCAATTCAGATCTGCTTTGTAGAAAAAAAAAATGAGATTCACTGTAACAAATGCATGGCTGCATGCTTCTTACACCATCCAAATGTACTTCAGCACTGTGCTTGGTATTTTAAAGCATGTTCAGCTTTCAATCACTAGTGTTTCTCAAAGGAACCTGCACAACTCCCTTTCAGTTCTGCAACCCACAACTTAAATAATGCATACAGTAAATAACAGCCTAACAGCTTGGTTCCTTCACATCTGTGTATCCCTAGTCCTCTCCATGAATGATTCTCACTGCAATCAGTGAGATTACTCATTAAGGAGAACTCTGTGCATGTGAGTAGAAAAAATATTAAGTGAAGTGGCCTTGATTTTTAGACTTTTGGGGGGTTTCCTGCAGGACCTGAATCAACCACAATAGCCATCACAGATGTCATTGCCTGTCCCAATCTTGCAGTACACCACAAGTATCTTTTTGAAGACAGTCACACTCACGCAACAAGAACAGGTAATCAGGTTACTTTTGTTTAGAATAATCCAGAATGCTCTTTGAATACACAGGCCTAAGTGTTGTGTACTATGTTCCAGTATTTACAAAATCTGCCCCAGAGCATTCCTCTGGAGTTGACTTGTTCTGAGAACTGGAAGCTGTATTAAACCCACTCTGCATTTATAAGCCCTTGTCATTTCCTCCCCCATCCCATTGGATTTATTCAGCATTTAGCCTGTGCTTGACTGTTTTTCAGCAAAAGCTTCCAAAGAGAAAGATGAGTGCAAATGTGAAAACCTTGTGACATTCCAGAACTATGCAACCAATGAAGTAAGAAAACTCACCCAGCAATATATCCTTTCAGAGTAATTGTTTCTTACATATAAGACAAGGGGGCAGGTTAAAAGAAATTGTAACGCACCAAGTCTAAGCTGTCTCAATAGGTCATTACTGTAATGAAAAGCTAAACTACTTAATAGACATTAATCTCCAAGAAGCAAAGCTTCTAAGACTTGAGATCTGCCTGTCCTTCACAGAAGGGACCAAAATATTAATAAGGATCTGAACTTTTAATAATCCCCAATGGTAAACGCCTTCAGGAAATGACTGGGCAAATTCAAGACTAACACTCTTTGCTTTGGGTTATTTCTTCAGATGGCATTGAAATCGCCTTTACTGGCTTACAGGAGTCAGAATACAGATGTTCCCCTTCTGATCTTCCTGGTGAAGCACCAGATGCAGTGTCATTTAAAACAATACTCCAAATGAAGAGCAATTCAGAGGACTGAGGTCTGAATAATTTTGCATAAACAAATGAACAGATAGAAATTAGTCAGGTGCAGATCTATAGCTTCCCCTACCAAGTTAGTCTGTCTTTTCAAGGGAGCTGACAGTTCATTACCCTTTACAGTATCTGTAACATCCACCAGATGCCTCAGGAGACAACTGCAGAAAACTGGCAATGCAATTTTCTGCCACGTTCTGCATCATGCAGTATTTATGCAGCAAATCCCTGTGCTTTCTTCATGAAAGCTGCTTCTGCCTAATCAAATAAATAGTAAGAAATCACATCTTCTATATAAGTTTTGTAACTGTGTGCAAGATCAGTAAGCAGTTATTTTCTGCGCAGAAGAGTGCAGTGATACCAACAGCTCATAACTGCGTGCTTCCTAGACAAGAACAGCTTCAGACTGAGGAACCTGTCTGTCCCGTCAGGCTGAGTGCCCTCAGTGGTTGTGGCAGCAGGTAAGACCAGAGAGTGCTCAGTTAACATGATGCAAAATACTGCCTACCCATTCCAAACCTTAACTCCAGCTGTTTCGTACAACTGCAGCAGCCAGCCTCACCTTCCTAAGTGCATCCTTCAGCAGGTAGCTCAAGTAATCATGTTCTGATCACTTCATTAATTTTAAATAGCTCAAGTAATCATGTTCTGATCACTTGATTAATTTTACATTATTCTATGCAAAGTAGAATTGCTTCATAAGAGGGGAGAAAGCCATCAGATAAGGTTATTGCTAGGTGCCTCAAATGATCAACATTTACATTTCTCTGAAGGAACTTCTCAAAAAATTACCTAATTACTTCAGAGAAACATCTCTAGTTCATTTCCCGCGTCCTTCAGTGCCATCCAGACACACAGTTCCAACCTAGATGCTGACAAGAAAAGAGAGCACTCCTTCGCCCTTCCACAGAAGCCTTAGCCTTTTTATTGCAATCTCCTGCAGCTGGGCTATGAGGAACTCTGACTTTACTCAGAATCTAAGGAAACAGCTTAGAAACATATGGGGTTTTTTGCTTCACAAATTGAGCAGGCAACCCTGTGATTTTTGGAGACACAAAGTGATGGAAAAGCTGCTGACACTGAGCCAGACCCCTACACATTTTGATAGGAACAGCACCAAGCCCTTCCCCAGAGCACTGCTTTGAACAGAGCAAGAACTACCCAGTTTCCTCTCTATTACAAAGCTCATTTCTCTGCCTTATCTGAAGAGCAGCTCAGATACTGAGTGATATACTAGTTCTGATCATTGCAGAAGACTCTGCTGCCCAGTCCCCACCACAGGAACCTGGGGGAAGAGGGATAACTGGCTATAAAACTAGCTCGAGTTAGAATATGAATTTAGAGGGACCAATCCAAACTGTCAATGATTTGTATCCAACTACATTTAACTTTTTCTACCAGTACATGGATGCAGTTTCTACTGCTTTTGTAAATACTTCAGAAACCCTGATGTTGCACAGGAAACGACTCAAATAACAGCAGCATGCATATAGTAATCCCTCCATGACAGGCAGCTGAGAAGTTACCAAACATAAACCTGATGTCCAGACAGGCTAGTCCCACAGAAGCAGCACTCACTCTCTTGCTCCAGTTCTGCATTGCTACAGCTTCTTACTTTCAGTGGAGCCAGCCCTGGATCCCATGGCGCTTGCACTCTATTCCACTGAAAACCACCGGCTTTGTAAAAACAGTGCCCTACACGACACCACCATAGGGCAGGAATACAAGACCATCAGCAGACATTCTTACTGCAGTCATGTAACAGAGGAGAAACAAGAGCAAGTTTACAGACAATAGCTATCGGGTAGCTGATGCTGTTCTTCTATTAATGCACGCTATCAGTAGCTCTTTCCTTAACTTTTGTCTACTGGAAGAAATGACAAAGAGAATGGAAGACTTGGAAAGCAGGCTAAAATACTGATCAGAAGTTCAAGTGTATGCTGCACTGTTTATTTATACATACAAATGTGTCAAGAGCTATTTTCTTAAACTGGTTCAAAGTAAAATAACAAAACCTTGTGTCTGAAGTCAAAAAGAGTATTTTGGATCCCTGCATCTATATACTATATGTTCTGTCTTGCATCGATTGCAGATAAATGTTGAAAATTTTATAAACAATTTAGTAACTAGCAAAAATTCTAATTAAGCAGAACTAAACAACTGAAATAAGCTATGCAAAATAATAAAGTGCTGTTATTTTTTGAAGTTAAACCTCCATGTTTTGAAGTACTTTTAGGGTATGAATTTATTTGCCTTGCTTTTCTGCACTTCCCTCCTCCACTCACCCTGCTTGTATTTTAAGCACCCTATCTGTGTGGATATGTATAGTTCTATATATACACATACATCTATAAAAACAGAACAAGTGGGACAACATTCACAGCAATTAGATTCCACTTACATTCTTCAAACAAGTAGGCTCCTGAAAGCAGTTGGAAGTAAAAATGTAAATTTGTACATTTGTGTTGCAGCTGTGATGAAAGTAAATGTGCAAAGTGGGAAGTATGGATTGTCAGGGTATCACAATCCAAAGTTACAAGTACTTTTTCTCTTACCACATCCAGACCATGTAACTTCTCCCTGCTGTTCCTTGGTCAGCATTCAGTGATTCTCCAACTTTCCTGAATGCAACTAGTATTTTAATTATGAAATCATTCTTTGTGCAGTGCAACTAGCTGCATGCCTGTTTGTCAGATACTAAGACAAAAGAGAACAGTGCTTCAGCCATCCTGGCCAACTGAAGTGCCTTGAAGTCAAGTCCTTCTCCTCAGCAACTGCACACTTTCACACCAACAGCAGTATCTAAACTATTTCTTAAACTGATCTAAATCTGTGGTTTAATAGGTAGAGACACCAGCACTTTGTCCTTTGCTTGGACACTCACTGGTTTGCCTCTTTGCTATCTCCAAACAGAAACACACAACTTCATCCATTCTATACCAGAAGTAGCTGCAGCAAAACTTGAGTAAGTGATCTCAGATAAGCTAAAGAATGCTCACAGATACGTAATGGCAAGCTTTAAAAGGTACCTCGTGCTCTGGCAAACAGAATCTGAGTTCTGCAAGGATACTGGTACATACAGATTTTCATTAGGTGTTTCTTCTACTGCATGTCAGCAAAGCACCAGCATCTCAATAATCACTGGTAATTAATAAGGAACACCTTGCAGTCATGGTCTTGCACAAAACAGGCACAAACCTAAGATACCAATGTCCTCACCAATAGTCTGTCCCTAACCTAACATCTTCAAAAAAAATTAAAAAAAGTTTAACTTCAAATCAGCTTTGAGAAGTTAACTGGTATCTTACTGAAAGTACGATGTTATACATCATGTCTAGCAGCTGTCCTCTTCGCCATTTGCCAGATAAAAATTCTCTTGGAAGAAAATGACAGAGGTGATAATTTGCATTAGTATTTTGTGATTGACTTGGCAAAAATGTGATATTTTTTTTTTGTACAAGTAAAACCTTTCAGGTCCCCCACCAACATCCCAATTTTGTTACTGTACCTCACATTGCAACTTGTTTTTGCATTAGCACTCCAAACCCAAAGGAAGCACTTGCCTGTTGGGATTTGGCAGCATGCTTGCCATGATCAAGTCTTCCTCCACTTACCTCTAGAGAAAGAAACAGGCAAGTTTTGTCCTGTGAAGGTTATTTCTAACAGAAGAGGAAACACAGCAGTGGTAATGAATCTTCATTTATATACTTTGTTCCCTAAAACCAGCAAAGGTATAATACAAATTTTTCTTAAAACAGATCTGTAACCAGTTTTATTGTAGAAATAACACCTTTACAGCATTTACTTCTCACTGGTTTGTTCTGGCATGCTTCTGATGATGTCAGAGTCACCTGTAAAATAAAAAGGTATTGTTACAAGACCACCCACAAAAAAATCTGTTTACAGGAATAAGCCAAAAAGTAAAAAAACCTAAAAACCAAACAACCCAATACACCAATTCTATAAACAGAAAACAACTTCAAAGCAACACAGTCTGTTTAGGAGAAAAAAAAAGTAATTTTGATGGCTTGATAAAAATACTTGTAACTGTATTTCGCTAATCCATACACAGCATTTTTATAGTAATTATGTACCTGTCACTAGCATTTATAAAGCCAGTACTAGACCAACAATCTAGTCCTGGAGGACACAATGCATAGTGTTAATATAGCGAATGTCTAGCCTCCCCTGATCACAGAAGTATCAGGACAGCGAGAATATTCGCATTACGTTAAACAGCACTTGCAGTTCCTTCCCTGCCCAAAATCAAACCCGAAAGTAACATTTTGAGCATTAAGTTTACAGCTAGTATTTGAACACAAGCAAGGTAAGTAAAGTTTTCTGAAGAAACGGCAAATTCAGACTGGTATCACATGGGGAACATTTGGTGAAAGTTACTACACAAATCGTTATATCCATTCATGTGTATTTTGGTCAACAGAAGAGATTAATTCTTCTCTTTTAGAAGATACTGGAAAGAGGATGAGAAGTCAGCTAATTAGCAGTCTGTATAAGGAACCTGAGCAACTCTGGGACAAACAATGCTACCAAACCATAGTAATTAAACGCAGAGTTACAGTTTTAAAATAAAATGTTTAATATTATCTTCAACCTGGATTAGTATCCACCTGCATATACATTTTTGTATATATCATTCTGGGAAGCAGGACAACTCACAATCTTTTTGTCTTAGATTAAGCAGCGTCAGACAAGGTTGATGTAAACAGCATGTTGAACAAGCCCATATTTGTAGTTGATGGGCTCAGAAACTTGTACCATGAAGTTGCTTCCCAGCCACTGAAACCCTATTACAGACTGACAGGTAGGCAAAACACACACTCACAGGGGTTAACAGTAAAAGGAGGTATGTGCAAATAAAAGCAGCAGTGATTCCAGGTTCTAAGAACCTAAGACTCACAAAAGATGATGATCTTGGCCAGAGGAAATTATGATTAAGAGTTAAACCTGACAGGAAAGCGTGTCATCACCCCTGCACCTCACTTGCTCAGTGCTGCTGCTTACAGGTGAGCAGAGGAAACACTGACACAAACCCATCTGGTCACTGTGCTGCGAGGGAGACGTACCTGGGTCAATGATAGCCAGCGTGCACACTCTATAGTATTTTCCACATGCTGTGCCCAGTTCAATGTTGTTGCCACTATAATGATGGACCCCAGTCTTGGCAAGCATAGCGTAGTACTCGATCTCCGATTTTCTGAAATTGAAAAACTAGGTGTTACGCTACTGACAAACAGTTCTGACTGACTGTAATACAGCGAGAGCAGCTTTACCTTCAATCACATTTAAACTTTACGGTTTTTCTTCCCACCCAGAAAGACACATCCGTTCCTTGCCAGACACCAGCACTTAGGGTGTTGTGGCTCAGGAACCCTTGTCCAGAAGTACACTGAAGGTACGTAATGGCAACCCACTTTCAGAGTGCAAATCCTTGAGGCTGTGCCTACACCGTGCTCATTTCTACAGGGAAGGAGGGCATTCAGGACTTACAGACTTCTGAAAGGTTGTAGGAGCTAGCCCAAAGCGCATAAATAACGGCAAATATTAATGCCGATACCCAGTGGCCAGACACTGATCAAAGATCTGGGTGTTGCTAGCTGTGTACTTAAAAAAAGCTGTGTACTTAAAAAAAGCTGTGTACTTAAAAAAAGAATATAAATCTATAATCCCTTCTCTTCTGACTTCCACCAGGAGATTCGAGTAATCACTAGTGTTCCTCAAGCACTTTTGGGATCCCCACTAACATGTTACTGACTGCAACAGTCCTGCCATTTCTCAAACAGCTGATTTTGGTTTTCTGCATTTACAGTTTCCCGAACCTATCAATATCCCTTGATGACAAAAAGGGCCCAGTAATTCATTATGGAAAATGGCAGGAAGTTAGTAAAGATTTCATTCTCAAAAAGGCAGTTTCACTGGCCAGGAGCCTAAGTTTATAACTTACTTCAACAGCAAATTTTCTGCGCTTCAAGTATTTTAAATCAGTGTAAATTACCAGTTTTTCTACCTGCAATTTTTTTTTTCCAGTTCACTACTTTGAAAAAGCACAGGAATTCAGCCCCACTATACGAATATATGAATGTTATCACAGCATGAAAAGCTTCCAGTAGCTCTGGAATATAACTCCTTGTATTAGAAAGCTAAAAAAAGGTTGGGAAGCATTTCAACACATTCAGACCTGAATTCATTATACACCAAACAACTCATCCCTTTTATTTCATAGCACTCTGGAATACGCCAGCAAAGTACTCTGCATTAATAATTCACTGTAGGAGTTAACATGAAGTACACGCTGTATTTGTACAAAGAACCTGCCTTGGTTTTAAGAACTGTCTTTTCATACATCTGCTTACCTCAAAGCAGGGCAGTTGTTGGCTAGGATGACCAACTTGGCTTTGCCCTGCCGAATCATTTTGAGAGTCTGTTTGTATCCTAGAACATATTTACCACTTTTCATAACCAGCTGCAGCCTAGAGTTTATGGACTCTAGTGACTTTTTCTGAAAAAGATGAAGAAAAGCATTATTTCCATGTACAATAGGAAAATACATCTTGGAACACTGTCGCTATCTACACTACTCAGTAACATCGGGGTGTATCTGACAGGCCTTTACCAAAGCTCAGCTAGTCAAGCCCAAGGAAACACTACTCCTGCTTTACAAATCTAAGCCAGCTTTGGAGTACGTCTCTGCCCAGGGCACACACTGATCACGTTGTATCGGTTAGCAGAAACAACTACACACAAGGTGAGATGGCACTCCAAGGGGAGAGCACAGTGCCCATGACAACACCTAGGGGCATTTGCAAGGACCAACACCACCACCCAACCAGAACCCCACGCTTGACAGAGCCGTTCTAAGAGAAAGGCAAGATGGCAGGAAACGCAAAGGCTGAGCCCCACCCGCGCTGGAACTCGGTACCAGCTCCCCTTCCCTCCGGCTAGCACAGGGGGGATGTCCCGGAGGCAGCCCGGGACGGTGCGCTGGAGGGAACCGAGGCCAAGCCAGCGGTGGGAGGCGGCGGCGAGCAGCCTGCGCACGGCCCCGGCTCTGAGGGCCGCGACTGGCGCTTCAGGCCGTGCCCAGGGCACCCCGTCACCCCCGGCCCTCGCCCCAGCCCATGCCGGGGCCCACCCTGCCTCAGCGCAGCGNGCGGCCCGCTCCCACTCACCGTCTTCTTCGCGGCCACCATGTTGCTGCCTCGCGTCGGGTCGGGCGGTAACTGGAACACAGGGGTGAACGGGGTTAGCACCGGGCAGAGCCCCCCGCGCCGCCCCGGCCCGGCCCGGCCCAGCCCCACTCACCGCAGACGCGCCGCCAAGATGGCCGGGCCGCCAGAAAGGAGCGAGCTCCCACAAGGCATCGCGGATCCCCGCGCCGCAGCTCTCGCGAGAGCCGCGAGCAGGCGGGGCGGGGTGGGGAGGGGGTTGCTGTCCCTGTGGCTGCGGCGCCTCAGCGGGGCTGGGCTGGGCTGCCGCCCGCCTCCCGTCCCCCGCCCTCCTCAGCCTCCCGTGTTTCACAGGCCGAGTGTTAATGCCCGTGTCCCCTCACAGCTCTGTGGGACACTTCAGGCGGTGATCAAGAAAGCCCCCTGCAGGGAGTCCCTGTGGGGATGTCACAGCCGCCATGGGGCCGATGTGGAAAATCACGGTGCGGAGAAAATAAAACTGCTCAGCATCACAAGCCCCTGGGGCAATGGACACACACACAGGCCTGCCCGCGCTCCCCTGCTGCAAGCGCTGAGCACGCAGGTGCCCGCAGAGCAGCAGCGCCTTGGCTCCCCAGGGATCCCCCGGCCCCTAATCCTGCACTGCTGTCACACACGGGTGGTCTCCATGAGCACAGCCCTGGGCTGAGCACACCTGCACGTCAGGCATTAAACGGGCTACTGAGCCTGGGAACAGCTCAGGCCTGAGGCCGCCCGTGCCAGCAGGTTGAGCTCCGGGCACCCCTGGTGATGCTGCGGGGTTTGCGGGGCCGATGGCACCCCTGGCCCCACTGGTTGTGCAGTGGCCTTGGCCCGTGCGAGGGCAGCTCAGTCCTCTGCGGCACCGGGGTCACGGTGCAGGGTCTTCTCCTGCCCACCCTGGGCTCTGGAAACCACCAGCTTGGAAAGCAGCTTGCTGAATGCACACATGCTGGCTATGGGCACGTCTGTGTGTCCTGGTTTTGCTGGGACAGAATTCTGAAATCACTTTTCTGTTCAGAGAAGCTGTAGTTTTAAGAAACTGCAGAGTCCAGTTCTGTGAGAACAGAAGAGACGAGATGCTCTGGTGTGCAGGTTTCCACAGTGACCAAGGCCAAGGGCAGTTTTGAGCCATGCAGGTGCAGTGGGCCAGGAGGGGCAAAGCCCAGGGCAGCTGACCCAAGCTGGCCAACCCAAGTATTCCATACCATAGACATCACCCTCACGATAAACTGAGAAGTTGTGAGGCTTTAGGGAGCTTCTGCCATAGCTGCCTTCCCGAGAGGGCCCTGCCCGACTCGCCAGTTGTCCCACACCTGAGGCTGCTCCTCTGCCTGCTGGGATCGCTGCTGGAGCTGTGTGCTCACAGTGCTGGCACTCAGCCCTCACTGCTAGAAGTGCTCCTCTCGCGATTGCTGTCCGAAGCTGAGGACAACTTTGTATCTTGTATCAGCATTGGGGGTAATGTTAGATCATTACTATTACTCTATTAAATCTGTTTTCATTTCAACCCATGGGTCTCCTTCCCTTTCCCGATTCACCCTCCCGGGTGGGGTCAGGTGATAGAGCAGCTGTCCAGCCCACGACACTATGACATGAGGTTCTCAGTTTCAGGCTAAAAGCTGTGGTGATGTCCAGCCTGGGACAGACACGCAGGGTTGGCGCAGGGAGGAGCAGCGTGTGCTGGCGCCTGCCTGGGCTTTGCAGGGATTCGCAGTGTGGGTGTTCTGGGTGCGAGTTTGGGGATTCCCCTGTGACACCCCTCAGGAGGAGGCCCGGGGGTCCACCCACAGGACAGCAAGTCTTCTGCTGGTATGACTTCATGCTCTCAAGACACACCACAGCAGAAAGGCACCCCAGCGTAATTACAAAGCCAGCATAGGAGCTTTTCTAGATTGGCCTGGGTAAAACAAGCATGGGAGAGCGTTGTGCTTGTCAGCTGTTGGAAGTTTGATGCCTTTGCCAATGTGGGATATGTAGCAACAAACTAAAAAGCCAAGCAAAAATGTGGTATGCAGTTATTGTAGTATGCTTATATTGACAGAGCTTCTTTCAAATAAGGGAAATAACTTATAGCAATATACTGATATGTCTTTCTACTGGTATGGCTACCTCCATGCTAACTTTTTTCTGGTACACAATCACACACCTTACCAAAATATTGGTAACAGGATAACCTTCTCAGTGACAAGCAGCCTGTGGTCAGAATGCACACCACCATCCCAATCATTTTTTCTGTGTAGACACTGGGTAACAACCTTAGGTTTTGACAGATCAGTTTAAGCTCCTGGATTAAGACCTAAACTGTTAACACGGAGATAAAGATGAGATAAAGTTGTGTTAGAAAAAGTATCACCAAACTTAGGTGAAGCTTAAATACCCCAGGTGAAACTCAAACATTGCCCCATCTCTAATTGTAAAGTCCCCTGGGAATAATTTCTAGATTAAGCACATATAAATAAAACATGTGCTAAATAATAATGTAAAAATGTTACATTTTTATGTATCTCTATAGTCCAATTTCACTTACTGAACAAAAAATAATTTTCAGCCCTTTATAGAGTATAATTAAATCAATTTTGAAGTGTATTTCAAACTTTTATTTTCTTTGGCAGCTGAAAAGTAAACTATATTCTACATCTCATTCTTTTCTTCTCTTCCTCTTCATGCCACAGCACTCGGGTGCATGGCTGTTATTCCTACCATCAAATTGTGACTTTGCTTTTAATTCTTTAAACTTTTACCTGTTTGGTTGTGCTCCCACGAAACATTCATCTTTTCTTGCTTGTTGAAATTACTGGCAAGAATATACAGCTCAGTGGGCCTTGTGAAGTCCTTGGTGCCATTTGTTTCAACTATGTCATGTTTTATGTTATCTTGCAAAATGTGGGAGTTCCAGGAGGGGGAGCTGCTTTCAGGGGTATCCTTGCAACCTCTGCTCAAATTAGGAGAGAATGCAATCATTTCCTTGAGAGTTTATAAAACTAGTTCTTTCCAGTGTCATGTTTTTATAAAAAAACTGCATTTCCTAAAGAACTTTCTGTCAGATGCTTTGGTCATTGAACTCCAAATTCTGTCCCTAAGTCTGAGTGAAATAAGGATCTGTGGGGGAAAAACACATGCAGAAATGGGCGCTATTGTTTCTCACCCCCCCAAATCTCCCTTCTGTGCCTGTGAAGGCCTCTCCTGGGGGTCTGTGTCCATAAAATGTACTTTATAAAGGCAAAGGGCCAGTCCAAGTCAGATGAAAGCAACACTAGAAGGAAGAAAAGGCTTTGGCCCCACCAAAAATCCTTAAACAATATTATACTGTTGTTTTTTTGTTTTAAATTCAGCAGCTGGGAGTGGATGGGCATTTATAATGAGAATTAGAGCATGGGGAAGGCACATCAGGCAAAGTGTGGCATCCAGGCAGCCTTCACAAGGGATCCTGAGCTCCTCTCCACAACCAGGCCATGATACAGCAGCAGTAAAAGAGAGGGAGGGAAGCAGCAGACAATGCCTCTACCCCCAACAAACAAATCTCGAGGTGGAGAGATCCAGGGAGCAGCTGGCAACCTCAGGAAAAGCAGCATTAATTCTCCCAGCATGAACAGCTGGCACTGTGCCACATGCAGCCCTCCTGCCCAGTTCCTTCCCAGGCTGAGTCGGGCAGTACTCTGGCTCAAGGGGCTCTGCAGGCTGGGGCTCAGTTTGACAGTGAAGATGAGGACGCAGGGAACACAGTACATGGGGAAAGCAGGGCCACCAGGGCCACTCCTCCTCCCTTACTGCTTCTCCCATCCTGGCCTTACTCTGCACTCGCCCAGTGAAAGAGAAGGGGCAGGGTTTCCGATGGAGAGGGAGATAATTCAGATCTGGAGAGCAGTGGTCTTGAAGGAGGTCTCTCACCACCTTCCCCCCCTAAAATTCTGATAAAGTTGTATAAGAAAGCACCATAGAGGTATGAATTAGGAGAGTGAGAGCACTGAGAGAAAAGTCACTGGTGGAACATTGACCTACCCCAAAACTGGAGAGCAACTTCATAATTTTGGGCCTAGAGGAAAATGAAACCAACTCAGGGTATCTGAGAAATTCCAAGTGATCTAGAAGGTGGAAAATACCCAAGATCATAAAGAAGCCTTGTTTTCTTTGAGTCTGGACGTGCAATCGCAGATTCCTGAGTCATGACTGGAGTTACAGCCTAATGGCCACCCTTTAGCTGGGGCCATACCTTCATGATACATTGACTTCAGTAGAGATGGCAGCTGAAGGAATCCCCACCCTGAGCCCTTTTTTTATCCCCAGAGTTGTTTTTAAGTCAAGTCAGTGCATCACTTGGTAATGTGTCCCACAGCAGTACGGACACAGCTGCTGGGATGTCCTGCTGGGGGAGAAAATGCATGGTCAGGGAGGGGGAGACGAAAGGTCATGGCTCCTGCAGCACCACAGACACTGACGCCAGCGTATCAGCAAACCACAGTGCAAGCCACGGTGGCCGGGTGTACTCATACTTGAGGACAGACAAGCAAGTTCACATGTTTTCCTCCACAGCTGGGGCTGGCTAGGATCACCCGCGGGGTCTCTTGCAGCAGTTCGTGCTGCAGACACGGGCCCATCCGTGCAGCACAGGCACACATGTTTCTGCAGAGAAATCCCAAAGCAGCTTTTTCTCCATATGTTGTGGAACCCCAAATATTGTCCCCTCAAATGCAATTTTGACAGTAATTATACTGTCAGGTTGTTAACAGGGTGGTCTCATTGCTCATAGAAAAATGAAATGTAATCTGCTGAGAGTAAAATGAGGCACTAATGAAAAAGGTATCCGTGCTAATTACATGTGCTGTTGTAGACAGTGTACAGTTAACTGAGAGAAAGGGTTGGAAAGAATATGAGAAAATAAAAGAAGAAAGAGAAAAAATAATACTGACGTCTAAAAACCAGGCGGTACATGGACACCCTATGGCACAGCCTGGGATGGATCATTCTGTTCCATTCTCTGAAGCTCTGAGATCTCTATGAAGTTGAAGTGGCAACACTGCTGACCCTGAGAGAACATGGAGGAGATCACCCTGACAGCTGGGGACGCAGAGGGATGACCGAAGCTGTACCCTTACATACCCCCCTTCCCTGTGCACCAACAGGCTCAGGACTTGTCAGAGCTGCTGGGTACCTGAGGTGGTGACAGGTACTGACCCCTTACCAGCAAAATGATAGGAAATGTTGTCTGATGTGACTGAAGGGGAGGATGACTTTCAGGTTGTGACCTCTGCTAAAGCCACTGTAAGGCAGAGGCAGTGTATTGTTAGCTATCCTTCAGGTGCCAGAGGCCACACGCTAACCCTGAAAGACAAGATACAATTAAAAAAAAAGACTGACCTTTCAAAAAGCTAGGTCTACGTCTCTATTACATTAGCACAACCAAAGCATACTATTTTGATAGGATGAATATATGCAAAAACACAGCCCTGTTCTTTCTTACATTTTCAGTCCCATCCAAATCTCCACACAATTACACAACAGCATTGTGTGAACACCTGCAGCCATTATTTTCTCCTTTTGCACTTGTCAGGGCTATTAAAAGTGACAGACTATGTTCTCTGATAATCATCGTATTTACAGCAAATGCAAACATGTTCATCCAGTTCTCACAGGGTCACAGACCGAACTATCCCCTGTATTGTCAGGATGACAAATGCAGCTCTTTGTTTCAAATCGCTGGGAATTTGGAATCCCAGTAATGCACAGGTCTGCTGGATCTGGACGCAAACCTNGAAGGAAGGAAGGAAGGAAGGAAGGAAGGGAGAGCTGTAGAGGAAAATAGGCCAAATTCATAAATGTTATCTCATTAGGGAACAGGGAAAATCTTGAGGTTAAATACTGTCTATCATAAATACCTGGCTATCTGCACACCTTAGCTGTATTTTCAGCCAGTAAGCGGATGCCAAGGAGTATGTGTGCATGCACACACACATATATATATAAATACATATGTTTGTATACCAATGTGTGTAGCCAGCTTAAATATAGTGACAGTACAACAACATACTTGCATTTTCTAAGGGCCAAATTGGGCAGAAACCCACAGGTGCAGATTTCTAAAGATGGTAATTAGTCTGGTTAGAAGCTCTTAAGAGTCTCTCCTTTCCAGGACAAGTTATGTCCTAGGAGCTAAGTTTCAAGGTCATTGCCATCCCAGGCAAAACAAAAATAGCGGTTTCAGAAGGCAGTTCTCTGCAGTTCATAAATCAGCATCACAGAGCAGCCTGCAGTGGAGCTACACAAATTTGCATCAGTGGAACATTTGGCCTGAATTATCTGCCACAATAAACAATTTAGACTATTGCCAGGTCAGTACTGGTCTTTCTGTACAGAATAGCCAAGGAGTTGAGAAAAGGAGTCACAGTTCAAAAAAGAACACTCAGAATTAATATAATGTTTTGAAAAGTCTGCTGTGATTTGGAAAGTCTCAGGATTTGGGTCTATCAGAAAGTAGGTGTAATTTTAATAGCCGCAGTAGGAATCATATTTAAAATATTCAAAATTATTAACAGCTAGTGAGCTCTGGAATGAGTGAAACAAGTTTGATCATGTAGTACTGGCCTGGGGAACTTAAAAATTGCCAGGACCTTAGAGAACTTTACAAAGTTTGCTTTTGGAAGTGCATTTCTGCTTGTGCATAAGAGGACATAGGTATTTGTGCTTTACCTCTGGAGATACAGCTATCCCTAAACACTCCCAGTTTACATTTTATTTTCAGTTCCCAAATTATATTCCTGAATAAAATAGTTTTCCTTTGTAAAAATAACTAATTCAAGATGATCGTTTGGTTCATTTGTTGTTGAAAGTTCGTTTTAGCTCCTTTGGTACTGCCTTCATTTGGGGCAGTAGCGGGGTGGTTCAGCTTAGAGAAGGCAGGAGTCTGTGGAGAGGCACCTCGCCCAGGGGAAGGGATGGGAAGGCTATTAAGGATTTTCACCTGCCAACATCATGCTGCAGCCACTGGATCACTTGCAGTCATTTTTTGGGACTCTGTACAAGCACAGGGCGTAGTGTGTGAGTGCCTCTGTTTCAGCCACTGCTCCCACACCCTCCCTGTTCCCTGCCCCTGCCTTCTCCCATCTCCTGTCACTCAACCAGGACACAGTGATACACACCATCTAGGAAGTAGATGGCATCTGTGGGATCGTAGTGCTCCCAGAGAGCCAGGACAGTGGCACAGAGGCAGCTGCAGAGCAGCACCACAATGCCAAAATGTTTGTGCTGAATGATCTGCAGAGGGCACACGTTGTCCAGGCCTGACCTGGTGCGTGGCAATACAGCTGGGACACTGAGGTGCCAGCTTCTCCTACCATGGCCCTACCTATGTCCAGCTCCAGCACTGGCTCTGCTGTGTCCAGCCTTCCTGTGAAAAAGATGCAACTTCTCCTTTACTCGTGGGAGAAGGGAAGAAGACTGTTAAATTATTTAGTGATTTTAGAGTCACCTGCCAAGTGGCCCTTGGGTTCTCATTTCTATTTCTGTACCTTATCCAAGGCCTGTTTAAAAAATGTAAAGTACAGAGCAGCCCTGGACCCCTGGTGAGTGTCCTTGGCTGCCGATACATGCCCACACATGTTCCCTCTCTCTGGCCTCATAAATCCTGAATTCCTTTCTCCGTTGTTTCAGTAAGATGGATGGTTGGTGCACTCTGCACAACTTACCCTTTGATGAGGACACGGAGGGAAGCAGGTACAAAGCTCTGCAGGCAAGAGAAGAAACTGAATGTAGCTTTCCCTTTTTACTTTCCTCAGTGCCCAGTGCTCGATGAGTCTGTCCTGGTGGCCCAGCCTCTTTGTTTTGTTCTCTGAAAGAACATCACAGAAGAAAGGTGGGATATCAGGTATGTTTGCCATCCCTCCCTTGCATATGTGCTGCCTGTGGGTAGCCTCCTCAGCTGTCAGGACTCCTTTGCACTGACACTTCTACTTTCCTCTCAGTGGCAGCAGAGCCCATCCCAGTTGGCAAACAACAGGTGGGTCTTCACGTGCACATCCACCTGTGACCACTGAGGCACCCATGTCCAGGGAACCCGCAGGTGTTGTGTAGGGAGCCAGCGTCGCTCCCCCCACAGCGCTGTCGGGATTGCACACCAGCAGCAGGAACATTAGATGTTTCTGAAATTAACTTTTAAGTTGCTAAGCCCTTTGTCATACTTCTGCTTCTGTGCTTACGCAGCAGCATGCTTTGCTAATGCTGGAGTTCCCAGCATTTCACTGTCTAGTGTCTGGTAGATATCTTATATATAGCCACAGAGAAATCTGCACAGCCTACACTTTTTTCTATTATTTTCACAAAGTGTTCTAAAAATGAACTCAAGCTGAGGAAGCAGAAGTTAATGTGTTTGGGCTTATGTGGTGTATTCCCTCTTGTGTTTCTCCTTGTAGGTTTGCCAGGTGATTTCCCAGAGTGACACAGGTGCACTCAGCATGCATTGCACATGCAGCAAGTGTGATGGCTCCGGGGTACACCTTACATCCACACAATACACACCTTATCGGTGTCACTCTTGCCCAGGTATGCCAGAGCTTGTCACCTGTCTTACAGTGATAGTACACATGCCGTAGGGTATAACACAATCCATATGTCCTGCAGCCTGTGTGGAGTGATTGCTACTGCTTCACCTTGGCTGCAGGACATTCAACAAACCCTGGACAAATGTCCAAAGACAATACATTTGTTTGGACAAGTTCCTGGATGGATAAAAAAAGATATATTTAGAAGAACAGGTGATTACTCTAAATTTGAAGGACACAATGAAACATGTCTTGGCTGCAACAAATAAAATACATTGGACCTACTTGTGCAAGCACATATATGGCAAACATTCTTCACTCTTGCTCTTTGGAAAGTTTCTAAGCCACCTGGACTTCCCTGGGCATCTGCTGATTTGCCTATATGCAAATATAGAATTCCTATTATCTTTATTTTACCTTTAGGCTGATGGTAAGGATGTTACAGGTGGCTGCTGAATCTAGAGGACTCTGCAGCCTGGGGATTCCTCCTTGCCTCCCAGCTGCCAAGACCCCAGAGGTTTCCCACAGATGCCTCCACTTCTGCTCCTGTTTGCAAGGAGGGTGAGCAGCGAGGCTGAGCACCCTGTGTGCATACAAGCACACACACCAGGATGCTAAGACAGCAGAGCATTTAGCAGCACCTACGTACACCGCATATGCCGCAGGTGCAGACAGCCCAGTCTGGCTGCTCCTCTCCGCCTGGTCCGGACTGGGGTTCCTACAGAAACCCCACACCCTCAGTCTCAGGTTCACAAGCACCACCACACTGATGGACCCTCAGACATCAGCATGGCCTCCAAGACCGTCCCATACCCCTGCCCAGACCCTGGGCCCTCTCACCCGATACGTGGGTCTCCTACTCGGTGCTAACCTGACTTGAATTTCGCTAGCGAGTTCTACCTGCACGCACACACCTCGGGACCATGGCCTCCAGCTGCTGCTACACGCACAGACCCGCAGTCCCGTTCTCGGCTGCTGCCGCTCCGACCTTGCTGCCCCCGCACACCGCCCAGGAGAACGCCCCCGGGGCAGGGATGAACCAGACGGGCGGCCCGGGCTGAGCGGGGCCGCCCCGCGCCGGGGCGGGCGGTGCGGGGGTATTTTAAGGCCCCATGGCCAGGGCTGCCCCTCCCGGCTCCCCCGCTCGGTGTCGCGCAGCGGCTCCAGCCCCACCTCGCCGGGCAGCCGGGCAGAGGCCGCCGCGCCCCGCCATGGGCTGCTCCAGC
>VZRW01004435.1:0-86707 GCA_013398125.1 Aegotheles bennettii | reverse complement strand
CTGTCGGGGGGCGCTGGGCGCGGGGTTCGCGGCCCCGGGCAGCCCCGCGGGGGCCGGACCCGGCGGGGTTGTCCCGGGGTTCAGTTCTGCCCGCCCTGCTGAGGGAGCTCCAGTGGTGTGGATGGTGGCGAGGTGAAGCGCTGCCCCTTGTGCAGGAGTAAGCTACCGGCGGCCGTTCCTCTCCGCAGGCTTTTCATTACAGACAGGTTCTTTTGTACAATACCTTGTAAATCCAGTGCTTCCCCCCCCCGTTAAAATAACAGCCGGCTAGCATTACCTGACCCCGCGATCCTTCCTTTCTCTTACGGAGATCCGTACCTCCACCCTAACACAGTTACGGCACTGGCAGTGCTCCTGCGGCTTTGATTTGGCTCAAGTCGCAGGGGATTAATTTTGGGTGCAAGGTGTATGTGTAGGATGTTCTGTAAGAATATCCTTGCTATTCAGTGGTAGTTAGATAAAATTTTGGTTCCCGATTCACCATGTTTGGCTCTTTGCTCCTAGGGAGGTTTGGAAACACTTGTAGAAGAACCTGAATGTTGTGTTACAGATACTGGCTTCTCCAGAGAGCTACCTCCTGAAGGTAGACACATGAAAGTTGTTTGCATCTCATTTTACTGTGTTACTTTCCTGTATTCTTGAGTTACGAATATCATCTGTTGCTGTTATTCTGGCTGCAGCATCCGTGTTTTCTGTATGGGTTTATTTTCCATTTGCTGTCTCGCGGTGTTGTGGTTTGTGACTGCAGAGGTGGTAGCACGGTGTATGGGGTAAGCATTGTCTGTGCCACTACAGAGCCAGCATACACCTGCAAGCTGAGGAGCCCCTCTGAAAATATCATCAGAAACCTCTTTATACCATGCTTCTTGTCTTGTTCGCCTAGTCAGTGCACCAAATTCCTCTGCCTTTCCATCCTCTGTGGAAAGGTGGTTATGAAGAAACACTGGAGGGCTCAGGGAAACAACTGAAGTAATTTATTCTGAGTATTTTAGGAATTCTGTCTAAAGGCCTGTTCATGTTAGTTTAATTTAGTTTAATAAGAAAGGGTAATTTGAAAGAAATTTCTCTGAATGTGTTAATAGGGGGAAAATGTATTTTACTTCATTCCATCAATGTGTAACTCACAAAAATGTGAGGCTTCTCCAAAAGCAAAGAGAAGGCAAACAGAAAAATCCTGTGGCCGTGGCCCACTTAAATTCACTTGTGCTTTTCACTGTTTCTACAGCAGGGAAAATAAAAATTACAAATTTAAAAATAAAACAAAACTAGAAGGCATCCTGAGAATGTTGCCTGCCACATGATGTTCGTTCTTTCTGGGCATAAAGGTATTGAACAGATTACTGGGAGGATTTATTTTTTCCATATTAGAGAATTCTTTGCATTTCAGATGAGAGCAGAGGAATGCTTCCAGGGTTCCAGCAGTGAGGATCTTGCATGGCATGGCAGTATTTGATGATCCAATTCGTATGAAACATCTTGATGAAGACAGGGCTAGCTGGAAGTTACAGGGCTGATGTTTACAGGAGCTGCAGGAGGTTCCTAGTAACAAAGGGTCTGAATTGTTTCTGTTACTGGCAACACCAACTGAAAACTCTATAGTTTTCATGGCTCATTTATTTCTGTCTGTAGTTTTTAAATGCTCCCTGTCCACCTGCTCCTAAGCAAGGTGGAGGCATAAGAAGTGTCTAAAGGGATAAAAAAATTGGTGAAAAGATCAAGTCTGATCTCTGAGTATATGCTGCTTTTTTTTAGTCACTGCATAGTTTAAGACTTACTTGTTGTTACTCTGATTGGGTTTCTGTTTCATGTTGAGCTTTGTGCTAGGAAAAGGCATGCCTGGAAGACAAGGTGTGATGGAAATCTAGAAAAGGTAAACAGGGAAATATATTTGCTGTTTCTTGTAACACAAGAACTGTATCACTTGATGAAATTACTAGCAGCAGGCTTAAAACCAGCAAGAATGTGTCTTACAGGGGGCTGTGTTACAAGTGGGCTGTAGACCTTGTTGCCCCTGGTCATGGTGGAGGCCAACAGTGTAAAAGGTAAAAGGCTTGAAACGGGGCTTGGGCAGGTGTGCAGAGGAATGTCCACTGACAGACTGAAATGTGGCTCCTTGGGCTGGGTCCCTCTGCCCTTTCCCCTGCCCCTTGGCTGCTCTCAGAGGCCAGGTGCCACCCTGGGCAGGTTGCGGTTGCACACACGGAGCTGAGCTTACCTCCTTTTCTTGAGTTGCATTTATTAATAGCTGTACCTCTGTGAATTTGGAGGGATTGGTTGGACCTTGGATAGCTTTACAGTTCCTGGGACAAATGAGATTTTACGTGTCCCGTAATCCAAGTTGTTTTCTATCTGTCTTGACACTCCAGACTCCCTGTTCTTGCTCTTCTCCTGGCTTAACCATCCTTTCCCAGGCCCGTAGGCACACGCTAACTAGGTGACACTTGCTGGGGAGGTGTTTTGCTTGAATGCCTCAAAAGAACTATGAAGTTATCTTAAGAGCAGCAGTATTCAAGCAGTTGTTTTCACAGTAGGATTGTATTACATTTTTTCCCTGGTCATCTATGTGTGTATGAAGCATCATATGGCTCTGCACACTGGCTTTGACACTGCAATCATAATTTTCTCAGAAAATATAATTTGTCCAGATTTTGTAATTATTATATAAACAGATTTCATGCATGAATTCCCATCTTGACATTCCTTCAGAGAAGGTTAAGTACAAGCTGTTGTCAAACTGAATTTAATCAGAAAGGTTTTAAGGCAGTCTGACAGGTAGGTATAGCTCATTTGAGTCTTCAACTTTTATCCTTAAATACCTGTCAGAGTGATTTTGCCATTTCTTTATTCATTAACTTTGTCTGCCAAAAAGGGCGGTTGCTTTACTTAGCCAGTGACTTGATGAAAGATGAAAGAAGCAGAAGTTTTAATTTGTTTAGGCTTCCTGTTATTGAATGTTTTATTAGACAATGAGTACTATGAATGGTAGTTTAGTATTTAAAAAGACAGACAAACTGGTTTTTGGTTTAAGAAATGGTCACTGCTCACCCTTTGGGATGAGTGAATGCTTCTCAGTGTTTTTTGTCCAGCGCACCGGGAGGCACCACCACAAGTTTCCCACATGCAGCCCAGGGCAGCAGCTCCCTCCCGCTCAGCACGTTGATTCTGTGTCTGGTTTGGGGCAGGAAAAGGTGCTCCCTTGCATGGCATCCTGTCACTGGCAAACCTTCTGCACACTTCAGATCCACAAGGCAAAATGTAATAGGATGTTGGCCTGTAAGCAGGTCGGCTCTCTTTATATAAAAATATATGATGTGCATCAAGTCAAAATGTTTTGCTTTTTTTTAATGTAAGAGCAGAACCATCCTCTACTGGATATATGTAAGAGCAGCAGACCTGGTGAAGGAGAGTTGTCCATAGCCAGGTGGGAGCTCTTTGACACATAGTGCTTGTGGAGTCCCCTGTGGGTCTAGTTCTCATCTAACTTACGTGCCCACTCATTAATTATCTGTAATTCTCTTTTTTCTTTCCTTGTTCTGCCATAACTAAAAGCATCACCAGGTGAAAACACCCTGACTGCAGACGATCACGAAACCATAGCTGACCAAACACAGCTGGACCCAGTGGAGGATGTGAGTCTTGCCTCTGAGGAGACAAACCCGGGCGAGCTACTGCCAGGAGAGGAGGCTGCAGCTGTGATTCTGGCCGTAAAGGGAAAGATTGATTCAGTCAGTAAAAGGGAGGAGCCAGAGGGCACTGAGCCCTTGCCTGCAGGAGTGGAGGAGAGCCCCGAGCTGCCGTCTGCATGGCAAGAGGAGAATGCTGGGCCTTCACTGCCAGTGCCAGGAGAAGATGCTGGGTCACCATCACCAACACCAGCAGAGGACAGTGGGCTGGTAGAGAGCAGTGATGGCTCTGTAGTGGAAAACATTGAGAAAGTACATATTACTGAAGAGGACCACCTCATTGAGGGTAATATTTGTGCTTTCATAAATTCAGTACATCAAATTCTGACTCCAGGAACTTCTGTGTGGGTCCTTTTGACTTTATCGAGAGCCTCACATGCGCTGCTGGAGTCAGAATTTGGTCCAGGGAGTCTGTACAATGTGGAGCATCAAAGATCATGGCTGGGAAAGCCTGAGACTCACAAGTCCAAGCTGTAATAAATTTAATCAGCATTTCCAGTCATTATCTCTGCTCTTTAATTTCATGCCCTTTTTGTTCTTAGCAGATACAATGTCCCACCATACCCTTCATTTAAAATGTTGTGTTTCTGTGTAGCTCAGACACTTTCCTTAATATTTACAGAGACTAAAGACTCTATTACTTAATTACATGTATTAATTAGGGTGATTCTTCCCTGCTACTCTGCTCTTGTGAGATCTCACCTGGAGTACTGTCTCCAGTTTTGGGGCCCCCAACATAAAAAGGACATGGAGCTGTTGGAGTGAGTACAGAGGAGGGCCACGAAGATGATCAGGGGACTGGAGCACCTCTGCTATAAAGACAAGCTGAGAGAGTTGGGGTTGTTCAGCCTGGAGAAGAGCGGGCTCTGGGGAGACCTTAAAGCAGCCTTCCAGTACCTGAAGGGGCTACAGGGAAGCTGGAGAGGGACTTTTTACAAGGGCGTGGAGCGATAGGATGAGGGGGAACGGTTTCAAACTAAAAGAGGGTTGATTTAGATTGGATATTAGGAGGAAATTCTTCCCTGTGCGGGTGGTGAGACACTGGCACAGGTTGCCCAGAGAAGCTGTGGCTGCCCCCTCCCTGGCAGTGTTCAAGGCCAGGTTGGATGGGGCTTTGAGCAACCTGGTCTAGTGGGAGGTGTCCCTGCCCATGGCAGGGAGTTGGAACTCAATAATCTTTAAGGTCCCTTCCAACCCAAACCATTTGATTCTATGATAAAGCAACTGTCCCTGTGCACATGAAGTTGGAGGGTATGTGTCTAGATGTAGAAGGAAAAGCATCTCTTTGATTGACCCTTGGCATATCCAGCCTGTCCTAGAAGCTTGGCTGCTACACAAGCAGAGTAGAAGGAGTAATGAAGGGACATAGGGATGGGCTTTCAAAAAATGTTTGGAGCTGGTTAGCTGGGGAGGAAGGCTGCATGAGGAAGCAGTAGCATTAGAGAAGGCAGGTGTTTCCATGTGCTGTGAGAGGGACCTTCACTGGGAGATATACTCATTGCCAGAGATTGTGGGCTGTGCTCATCCTTGGGTTAGTGCCCAAAGGATGTGTCTCCCGTGGACTGAACAGGCCTAAATGGCACAAAGCAGCTCAGTGAGGAATTGGATACTTCCTGGGGAAGCATTTCTTCAGGGAATAAGCAGGTCAAGTGCATGAGAAGTATTTCTCTGCAGGGAAACATGGTACCACAGCAGTCTTCCTCGCTTCACATTTGCCTTGAAGAAGTGTGAGATGCGGGAGAAAGACTGATCTGTGTGAAGCCCAGAGCCAGTTATATGCACTACCACTACCCCCGTGGCTTTGCTGTGCACGTTTCTGAACTGGCTATACATATCTGACTCCTTGCATCCCAGTAGCTGGGCATGGAGGTTGGCTGGTCCTCTCCTATGTCTCTTCACAAAAGAATTTTGAGGTTTCTCCTATATAAAATGGGCACCTATCCTTTGGAATGAAGTCCTGTTTTATGTGAACAGTAGATGACTGGATGCTCACTTGTAAAACACAGTCTTGCCTAATTGGGAACTCCAGTTTCATTAATGACCATTTCTGAACTCTGAGGCATGGTGCTGGAGGCGAAGCAGTACCCTGAACATTGTGGTATGACCTCATGTCCATGGAAACACATTTACGACTGACTGTGTGAAGATCAGTTATGGGGCTTTGACCACAAAATGCTTCATGCTGCTTGCAGGACGAGTGAACAAGGCTTTTGGGAAAAAGAGTTTTGTTCCTGTTTGCTCCAAGCTAGAAGTAGTATCTTAACTTCTGTGCATTCTCTCCATGAGGCACATGATAAAGAACATGTTTATGCCATGGTGCATATGATACTTAGCACTTGTTTTGCTTTCCTTTATTCTTCAGTAGCTGTGCGAGTAAATTAACTGGGTAGCAGCTTCCCAGGGAAAGCACAGTTTCAGCCAGACTGGCACATTACTGCTGTTTTCTATTTCTGTTTTGTTCCAATTGCAAATAAAACTACACATACATAAAATAAAATCCAGGAAAAATAATTTGAACAGAAATAGTACTCATGTGTTGAATAAAGCATCAAGGGGATTTTGTGAAAGCATCAGGAGAACTTTACAGGCATGAGGCATGCATGTAGCTGGATGATGGAAAGTGATCAGGAGCATCCAGTTTGTTCCCTATGGATTCATTCAGGAGGTACCTTGGTAAAGGGCATGGGAGAGCCAAGGCAGAAAGGAGCTGTGCCACTTGGTGCTTTTCTCCTAATTTGATCTCCGTGGTTACTGTTCCCAGGTGAGATGGGAGAACAGGTGGAAACTGAGCTGCTGAGTGAGATAGTAAGTGAAGGGCCTGAAACAAAAGAAGAAGAAACAGGAGAAGCTGTGGATGGTGCAGCAGCGACAGAGATAGGTATGTTGACAGAGGAGGGAAGGACCACATGGGCTATTGTTTAGGAGACAGAAAAGACTCTGCTGTCCTCAATGAGCACATTTTGTCATCCCCTGTCACTTACAGCTGCTTTCTGCATTTTAACACAAGAGAGAGAGTCATAAATATTTTTGTTTGCATTAAGAGAGATTTTTGGAAGCAACGAATTGAAAGTCATGCTTTTTACATGGGTCATCTTTATATAATACATGAGTCTTACGGGTGATAAATTGCCCCTCTTTGGGGAGAACGTTGGACTGTAACAAGCAGTCTTGGAAAATAAAAACCTATGTTAAAATCATGACTGCTTATTATTATTTGCATGCTTGTTTTTGTGAGCTAATGCCTTAACACCGCTTTGTGATTTCCATTCTATGCCAGACAGTCATTTTAGATCCCTTCATTCTCCTTATCAGCTGAAAGCAGCAGTGTACTGCTGGGATGAAAGCACATTGCACAGCAAATGCAGTCAAATGATGGAAAGGAAATATCACAGGCCAAATAAAATGCCTTTGGAAAAACATCACACCAGTGAAAAGAATTTGAGGGGATAGGACTGCCCCTCTAGCAGACTTGGAAATTATGTTCACAATTTTTGTCATCACCATCTTTCTCCAGAAGTTATTTCTTCTTCTAGCACACTTACTAAGAATCCCACACTCACTTATTTTGAGTCCATCACGTTAGGTATTTGCATGTCGCAGATGGCAGAGGTTACTCCATGGTATTGTCAGAATGTGGAAAAGGATGAGCAGGCAATTCAGACACCTCCTCCCTTCCCCCAGTGAACATTTTCGCAATGACTGAACCTGCTTTTCTTCTCTTCGCTCCCTCCTAACCATTGTTCTATGTAGCCATGTTCAAAATCTCCGGGGGCTAGTGAGTATGTCTGTAATTCAGAAGAGGACAGCTTCAGCAGGAAGGGTGGGCACCTTTCATGACTTCCAAATGAACCTCTTGCACCTGGGATAAGAGGTCTTCGGTTCCTTCCCAGTGATGGTCTCTGAATGGTTGAGTACAAAGGGTGAGGGCTCCCTTAAACAGACCAGCAAGGCATGTTACATCTGTCATCCTTCCTGATATGCTGGGAGGATGCAGTTTTGTTTGGTGAGAGATAAATAGGAAGCACCAAACTCTTACAAGGCAGAAGTGTTGCTGGGCAGGTCAGGAAACATGCATTTGGAGGGACTGGCAAGACTTTTGCATGGCACCTTCTGTTAGTGGTGGAGGAAGAGGGGTTTTTCTCAAAGTGGGGAGATATTGAGTGTCTGTAATGGTTGTCTTGCAGTGAGCAGCTGTGTAAGAAATTCTTAAACAAAAGGGACTATGAAACAAAATATGAAGAGCCTGTTCTACGGGGCAGTTGAGAACAGCCTCCTGGCTTACTCATGGCTGCTGGCACTGCTGAGTCTTTAACATACTGAACTGTGCCCAGATAATTTTCTGTCTTAGCTATCTGCAAAAGCTTGTAGTCAAAAGAGTTGTTCAGTGAGTTTTGCCATATGCATTAGGCATGCCTGTGCTATTTTATCTTAATTTGTTCCACTTGTGCTACAGGATTAAGGAAAATGGTTTGCAGCATGAGCACTGCAGCCTGGCAGACCAGTAGGGTGGTGGTCAAGCTGTTTGGTCGGGATGCCTGTATGACCTTGTGATTGCTCAAGTGGAATTAGATAAGCAGAGACCAAAAAAGGCACTCACCTCCCTTTAATTCTCTTCTGTTTAACTGCTGGTGACCTTTATGTTGTTACTTTTTAAGCTAGCCTGTGAAGACAAGCTATTGTTAGCTGTTGACAACCGTGCTCTTGCAGGATCTTCAAACTTACACCATATAGCTTTGCCTATGAAGTCCAAAAAAGTTTATTCACTCATCTTCTTTTCAATGTCTTGCCCCTATGCTTTTGCAAAGAATTCTCTGTTCGTGCTGTGAGTTCAGCAAAGCACTTAATTTGCTTCTGGGAAACCTCAAAGAGCAGCATCCTCCTCCTCTCGAAGAATAAGAGATATCATCATGTAATGGTTACAGCTTTATTGAAAGACATTTCTGCATTTACCTGCCTTGACAATATTCTCCCCAATGATTTTGTAAGGAAGCAGAAAGAGCAGCCCTGCTTCTATGCCCATAATACATTCCAGATGATAGGAGTGTACTGATACAGGCAGCTCAGAGGACAGCTGTGGGTAAGAAAAGCAAACAACGTTAAGAATGGAACAGTGGCCATTTAAATCTGGGTTGCTGTTGTGTAAGGGAGCAATTCTTCGATCTTGAAAGGATATTGAAGGACTAAACCAAGATTCTGGGCAGGGAAGCAAGATTGCTGAAGGGAATGGAAAAATTCTTACTCTGAGCGAGATCAAAACCAGTCTTGTCCCTGAGAAGGTACAACTAAGAGGATATGAGCTGATCCTAGTGCAAAATAAACAGTGCTCTAGAGGTAGCTGAGGTCCATGTCTAAACAAGGGAGTGAGTGCTCAGCGACACACTAAGCATGTTGAATTCAAAACTATTAAACGGAATTTTTTCCCCGCCTTATATTAGCAATGTCCTTGCAGATTAACTATCAGATTGTCACAGAGTCACTGCAGCTGTCTGTCTCTCTCCTGTCACCTGCATTCTCCTGCAAAATTTCCACATTCCCTGTGTTCCCTACCCAGCCTTGTGGTAATAAAACCATTCATTACAAGTCCCGTGTTCCCAACCTATCCTTGCAGGGTCTTTAGGCTAGGAAAGAAGTACCTTGAGCTGGAGTGGTCCAACACTTTGATATCTGCCAGTCATACCCTTGCACCGTCTTTTAGCTGTCAAGCAAGCCAGCGAGACTCATAGCTTCTCAGCTGCTGGTGGCCAATGCATACAGTTTCAGGGGCTGGGTACAGTTCCTCAATCATACGTTATCATAGAATAGTTGAGGTAGGAAGGTACCCCTGGAGGCCATCTACTCCAGCCTTCCAACTCAAAGCAGGGTCAGATGGAGCAGGTTGTCCAGCTGGGTTTTGAATATCCCCAAAGATGGAGAGTCCACAAACTCTGTAAGCAGCCTATTCCAATCTGCCGATTGCCCTAACAGTGAAAAAAAGTGTTTCTTACATTTAAATGTAATTTCCTGTACTTGAATATATGCCGTTTGCCTCTTGTCCTTATTTAAGCCTGCTGTAAGATTCAATGTCCATGAGATCTTTGCCTCTGTGTCAAATATGACTGAAATTATGCAGTGATTTCAAAAGTTAAGAGAAAATGCAGTAGGGTGGGGAGGAGCGTAAGACTTTTGCAGCATAACTGGATCTCACATAGGTGATGTTAATGTCTGTAAGGGAAAACTGGGTATGGATGGGATGGGGGGGAGGACGCAGAGCCAGCAGATGTGTGTGGCTGTTTCAGATCCACACAGAACATCCTTACAGATCTGGGAGAAGAGCAGATACCCTCTTCATGCTGTGATGCTTCCAGGGAATTTTCACATTTAACTCCTGTAAGATTTAGTGAATATCAAGTTGTACGCTCAATTAATTGTTAAATTATTTTTTCCATGTGTTTCAGAGACAGCTAATAACAAGGAATAGAAGTTATGTCTCTGTGAACATCCTCTTCTTGGTCCTGCTCTTCTGTCCACATGAACATTTTTTAAATTTTATTGGATTTGGAAAATAGAAAAGCTTTTATGGATTGAGCCACAAGCCATGAACATGAATAAGAGGCATCAGAAAAAGTTTTATATTATATAATTTTTGAAGTCAAGCTGCCAAGACTTCAAATGTCTGAAATACCTGAACGTCCACCTCTCTGCCACAGAGTGCCTTCTGTACACAGCTAGCACAGCAGGATCATTTCCCGACGTTAGTATAACCATTCATTTTTCAACTGGGATTTTTTCAGGTTCACATAAGTACCTTCAAACCTTTGAAACCTTCAACCAGCATTATATAGGATAAAGACTATAGTGTAGCTTTTTTTTTTTTTAAATGGTAGTATGCAGACAATTTCTCAAATGCTTGGACTGCCAATGTGTGGAGCTGCTGAAGTGTACAGCACATAGAGGATTGGAAGATGAAAGTGCCCACTTACCAGGCTGTAACTAAGGGCAGAGGTTAGTTTTTCAGTAAAAGGAAGACATACAAGGTGCAGTGTCAAGGACCCAAGTGGGTGTCTGCTGCTCACTCTCCATTTTTAAACACAAATTTATTGCCAGGCCAGTAGCACAATATATGCAATGTCTTCTGCAAAAACTGGGAGAAGAGGGCATTTTTAACTACGAGTAGGATGTTTTAGTCTTATAAATTCTAGTACACTTAAAATATAAAGATAACTCCACAGCTGTTAACATTCATGTGATTCATAGCCTGTCTTTAGCTGTGTAGCTGCTCATAGGCATTTGTGGCTTCTAGAATAGATTTCTAAGCAGAGACATACACAAGTCTGTTCCCAAAGGAGAGGTCATCTATCTTATGTAGTGCTGTCCTCCAGGAGAAGTACACTATCAGGGGCTGTCTTGGTTATTTTTCAAAATGCTAAATAATCATTTTGGAGCTGAAGCTGAATGGCAAAGCTTTCAAACAAAATTCCTGTGAAAACAGGCCCTGAATACAATTGATGTTACGGATCTGTAGATAGATGACAGTAGAAGTTTGTTCTGATGGTGAATGTTGCAAAGAGACTGTATGTTATCATTGAGGCCTGTGTTTATGGGATTCTCTGGCATAAGGAAGTAGAATATGGAGAAAAGGTCAGTTATATAAAAAGGGCACGCATACGTTGCTATTTTATTAGCTTTATTGTACAAAAGGACTTTACAAAAACTTTGCTATCACTAGCAGATTATACAAATCCCCTCTAAGAGCTAAATTTTATGCTGTGTATGCACATATGACTCCAGCTGACTTTGGTTTATGTCAAATAAATTAATTGATATCCCTGGCCTATCAGCCTTTTGTGTAAGCTGATATGCCTTGGCTATATCACTAAATCTAAGGTTTTCTGCTTATCAGCACTCTTACAAACTTTTCAGCTTCATTTAATGTCAACTTTCTGTAGGCAATACCATAAGTTTTTAGAACCAAGATGCATACTTTGGGGTTTTTTTAGGAATTTTTTGGTAGGTGGATGTTGCAGTTTTATTTTTACTAGCCTTCTATGACAGAGAAGTTAAAACAAGCAGCTAATTCTATTAAAAATCTATTGACATTAAAGTGGAAATTAAAAATTGAAACAGAGATAGTAAAACTTTTTGTCCACATGCTGAAATCATTCCATGACAAAAAGCTATGAGAAACACACCACACATATGGGAGAGCTGAGGAGTGGGGGAACAGCTACTGAGTGGGATGAGGACTCCCCGGGGTGATACAGGACTGGGCTGGGTGTACAGCCAGGGTCCAGGACATCCCAGGAACTTCCACCATCATCTCCTTTATGTGGCTGGTTTCCTCCTGTGAGCTGGGAATTCGGTTCAGCCACCAACACCTGTGCCAGCACAGTCCTGCTCCAAAACACAGGAGATGAAATCAGCAGGGGAGCCGTGCTGACTACTTGCAAGTTGTTTGTTAGATCACACAATGCAGGTTGAGCAGCTACGCTGAACAATTTAAAAGCATAAACCAAGAGGAGTCTGTGACAGAGATCAGTAGTATTAATAACAACAGAGGAGACTGCACTTGGAAATAAAATGAAGATACAAGGGAGTCAAGATAATCTGCTCACCTCAGGGCTCACCTTTCTACCACTGTTGTTACAAGGAAGACAGGTGACAATATACATTCTTACCTCTCCATTCAACTTTTTCAAGTCATTAAGCAATGCTAATTAGTAACAAAAAGAATGTCAGCCAAAGACTCGACAGTATCAGCCGTTCTCAGTCATCTTCAGTCCCTACATACTCTGTGATTACAACAAATGAAAGCTAATTTTCCTTTTCCTTTCCAAAAGATGAAATATGCGTGACACTATGATAAACATGAAATGTTAATCACTTAAATTACCACAAGATCAGAATTTGGCTGCTAGATGTACTATGCAGAAAGAGGCTAAATATGTGCAGTTGTTTGCCTCTGCAAACCTGGAACATCACAGAGATTGCCAAGGGCAGAAATTGGTCTGTGATTCAAAGAGCTTTCTCATGTTAAAGGCTGAGAAGAGGATATGCTCCAATATCTGTGTTTACAAGATACACCTCCAGAGATAGGGCAACGTAGCAGGTTTAGGTTTTTTTAACATAATCAAAATACAAAACAATCTTCACAAATGTTTATCAAAAGCTAGACTATTTTCAGTCCTTAACTTCATCCAAGGTGGAGGTAGTAATTCTATGCCGCAGGGGAGTGCTGGGCAGGAAACTGGAAGGAATAAACTCAATTTCCAAGCTAACAAGAAAGTTCTGGTAGGAATTTTGCTTCAGTTACCAATAAACACAGCCCTAGAAATGGTTTATTACCAAAAAACACAGCCCTGTCAGCTCTGTGCAGACACGTATGCACATACACAGTAGGACCCCAGAAGATACTTGGTATTCTGGCTGGCTAGGGTTGGCTCTTTCACTCAATGTGGAACTGCTTTCAGGTAAAAACTGCAGCAAGAGCAAGGTGCTTGTAGCAGTCGCTTACGGCAGTTTAAGTAAGTTTGACTATATGTTCAAACAAAGAACAAAGTTTTATTAAAATTATGTACTGACCTTTATTTTTGCATTGTTTAATCTGTAGAGAATATTGTCATTTGGAGAAAAAAAACCTGCTAAAAGAAACACCTGGTAGAACATGCAGATTTAAGTACTGCTTTACTGTCACAGAAACAGAGGACCTGTTTGGTTGATTTGTAAAGTTACATTTGATTGAAACAAAATTTAAATGGTGAAATTAGTTTACCACAAGCTGAATTGCAGCTATGTATTTTGCATGCTAGTGGCTCAGTCTAGCAAATAAAAAAAGCTAAGATTAACTTAGCTCCAGTTAAAACAGGATTTCTGAAATGTTTGTGTACTTTGCTGAACTGAGACCTAAGAGATATCCACAATACTTGCTTTTCATATTGGAGAATTATGGGGCTAAACCTTTTTGTCTTAAAGAATAGAATTAAATATAACAACTCTGCTTAAAAAATAAAAGTTTTAAACATCTCTATGGAAGGCTGATTGCTTGTGTTAAGAACTGCTACATTATAGCTATAAATAAGAGAGTTTATTTCAGTCATTCTAGAGTTCCAGTGACTGAAGAATACATATTAAGCTTGAGGCATTCAAGAAACTGTGCAACTGATCTCCAGTTAAAAGCTAAAGAATCATGGAGCTAAAAGTGGATTTTAGGTCCTGACTGTTCTTAGAGTGGCACCTACTTACTGGTACAAACATTTTTAATGGCAGTAGTGTGTTGTGCCTTGCTAGCTGCATTTTCAGCGTGCATTTTCATGCTTCACTTACACTTCAGTTTCAGACTGTACCTTCCTGTGGAAAGCAATGGCATATTCACACCCCTTTGTGCTAGTGAAGACACCCAAAGGAGTTCTATAAAGGACTTCTATCAGCAAATAGACAAGTCAGCACAAAGAAAAAAAATCGAAACTGCCCTCTAGTGTTAGGTTGGAGGTTGGCAAAGAGGCAGCACAGCACAAGTAAGGCAGTGGAGAGTAACGTGAGAGGTAAGAAGGGATCTGCTGAAGATGGTCTTTAACTGAATCTGCTACAAATAAATGAAATATATTCCAACAAAGTAATTATATCTGAGCAAAGGTGTAGCAGAGAAGCACGGGTATAAATTAGGAATCTGTTTAACTGTAACTCCATTCAGTTACATTATTCTTAAGTATTCTTAACTGACAAAGTGAAGCAACATTTGCTCTATGTGTCCTAGAAAGTCACATTCATGTTAGTACTAGCTCCTTCTTAACAAGTCTGGTCATGGCTTTCTTAGATGGGATTGGCTCTTGAGTTAGAGCTGTAGAGCATAAAAGACATTAATAGTATAGGCAAGGAGAGAGAACAACAGCACAAGCCAAGACTAATAAGATTTATGTGTAAGAGGTTTATATGCAGGAAAGTCAGGTACTTTTCAAAGGTTGTTGCTTGGAAGTTCACTGTTTTGAAATACCAAAAGCATTATCTTGCTTCTAATACAAAAAAGTACCTCCCCTTTTGTCAAGGGAAAGCAAGATAATGCTGTAAATAGTCCATACATCTGTACATACTTGCTGTGAAAAAATCATTATTAATCCTTTTTCTATAAAGATACAAATTGCAAGCTCAGCAAAAAGCAGGAGAAGTGGCCACTTCACACCACATCTAGAAGGTGTAAATAGGGTTGCCTGTTCTCACAACTTTCCAGCTGCTGTTCTGGTGTATGCTGTGATAGCAGGAATGCATGAAAAATACAAAATATTGATACTGCAATAGTGCAGCTGAAATAACGCGAGCTGGAAAGCATGGCTGACAAGCAGGAAGGTAAGAAACCACACGTGAGACACTTATGGTTTGTCCAAGGATGGAAGATGATTCACACAATGTGGCTGTGGTGCTGAGAGCCGGGGGATTTTCAAACAAGGCAATATCCGCATGTGCCGTGCAAAGGCAGACAGCAACACAGTGCTGCCAGATCAGATCTTCCTTGCGTGCTTACCATATGAAAATCATTAACCAATTAAAAGTGTGGAGAGATGATCATCGGTAGGCATTATGCACCGAAGACAAATGATACACACACAGGATGACTGAAGTTTGGATTTGAGTTGTTGGACAGCTGAACCCACAGCATTATGACCTGACCTGTGGCAAGCCAGTGTTATGCCCTCCCTTGCTGCACTGCTGGTTTTGTAGCTTACCAAAATGGAGTGAGGTCAGTCACACAAGATGAGACCAGAAACAGATTCTGAAGCGCTCGGTCGTGGCACTGGCATACAAACAGCAGCCTCTGCAAGGAGCAGCCTATGGGATTTCCTCTCACTGTATGTTTGAGAAAGCAGGTACATGTTTCTACCATGGAAACGATACCTTCTCCCAGCTGCTGTACACAAAGCTTGCTTTCTACACAAAGAAAGTGAAGACCCAGTGACAGTAGCATCCCATATGTAACTGGATGGCCATCTACACAGAACAGAGCAAAACAAACATGTTGAGGTGGACAGACTGCAACAGAAAAGGATTTCTGTTCTTGTCCCCCATATAAACCAATACTGTGCTTAGTCATATGGCTGTGGGAATCAACTCCACAGCTGACTTTCAAACTCGTTCCTTAAAAACACGGTATCTGTTTCTACCTGGCTAGAGGGTAAATGCAGAGGGATGGGATAACTTAGAAGCATCACCAGTCTGACTTCTCAATATTGCATAATCACCCCATCAAGCAGATACTTCTGTCCTTAATGGCAGAGAGAAAAATGCCAAGAACTGTAATGCCATGGTAGCTGAAAGCTTCCTGTCTTGGAGGATTGTTTTCATCCTTAGCTATTAGGAGATACATAATAAACTTATTCTTTTGGTTTGAGTTATTTCTTATTGAATAAGCAAGATGGACTTTTTTATATTGGAGTATCAAAGTGTAACCAGGCAAAGAAATGTTTGTTCCCAGAATACACAAGCACAGTTTTACAGATGCAATTATCATTTATTCTCATTAAACATGATTTTTTGTTTGTTTGGTTGGTTGGTTTTTTAAATCAAATGATAGCAAAAGTTGAATTGCTATGGAAAAGATTATGAAAAAGGTTACAGGTAGAGATTAATTTACAGTTGATTTACAATACTGGCACTTTATTTCAGAAAAGCATAATTTTCTTCCTTCTGAAATTAGTATTAACTTTCTTAAGCAATTGCTTCCATATGAAAAAAATGTGAGTCCCAACAGTAATCTATTCTGTAAAGAAAGAATTTAAGACAGTTCAGAAACAATTACAGCAAAATTACCCAAAACACAAAAGCAAAAACGTACACTAAGCAATTCAAGTGTTCTATTGTTTTCCCATTTGTCATTTTGTCTTCTTTAAAATTGTTACTAAAAACCTACTATTCCAAATCATTACAGTTTTCCATGTCCAGATCACCCATGGTATAACTGTCATACATTCACCCAGACGTGTACTCAATACCTGAATATCCATCCAGTCACCATCACAAAGTAAGGGCCCTGCCTTGCAATGAAGCTCAGCTGATTTTGGCAGGACTTTGGGAGGTTTTGGGGTTTGCCTGTACAGAACTCACTATACGCTTGTATTTTAGAGAATCTAAGGCCATAATCCAGAAGAAAGTACCTTTCTTCGGTAAGTTTAGTGATTTCAACTCTGTGTAACTGCTGGTAGTGAATTGTAGGAATAGGATGTAAGGGAGAAGTATTAAATCTAAAACTGCTGTCGTAGGATATTCAGTCTCTATTTATAGTCATGCTGAAGCATCTTGGATGGGTCCTTGAATTGCAATAGCTTCAATCTCAACTCGGGCACCCTGTGAGAAAACAATGAAGAAACTCATTAGGAATTTAATATCTCTGTTTTATGAAGCAATTGGATGTATAACACAACCTTGTAAGAACACAGTGACATTTGCAGGAGATCATACTTCTGACAGTTATATTACTAATTTAGCAATGTTAAGTAATACTGAAAATTCACTTCACTGTTCTTTTAGTATTGTAATCCCTTATTCCTAGTGTTGTAGCCATCTTCCACCATACAGAAATGTCTCTCTCATTACCAGATCTCTTATTGTGTGTGGGAAGGAGACTGGTATACTTACAAACAAAAACTAAATACTTAAGACTCTTCATTAAAATAATTGCAGTTGAAGCTACTCCAGAATAAGAAAAGCTGTCAGACTATTTCAGAAGTGAAGAGTTTCAGACAATTCTTTTTTTTTTTAGGCAGAAAAGTGACACTTACTTTTGGCAAAGCAGCAACCTGATAGGCTGCTCTGGCTGGGAAGTTTGTCTTGAAAACTGTAATTTAAACAGAAACATCCACCAATCACTTATCTTTGCTTGATAAAACACAGTTCAAAGTCATCTGTATAAACTGCAGTCATTGGAATGGTTTCACGTTCAAGGCTACAAGACAAATAGTCTTCTGTGCCAGCTTGTCATTTCCCCCTTGTTGGCTTTTTTTGGTCACTGGCTGCTCTAACATCTCAGCAAGCTTCCATTCATCATCCAGAAGCCAGCTACAGTTGTGACCTAGCAGCCGGTGATAACTTGTACTCTGCTGACACTGCATGGCCTTAACACCAACTTTGCTGAAAAAAGAAAGAATAAGTCATAATGGTGATCATCCAATTGCAAACACCAGGGAGAAGAAGGCACTTTCACAGGCAGAGCAAGAGGGAGAAACAGGCCCCTGGCAAAAGAATCATGAGCAAAGATCCCAGATTTTCCTAAAGTCAACAAGGGGCCAACCTTACATCGAAGGAAGGCAGAGGAAAAATATTCCCAATTAGGCTGGTGCTCAAGGATATTGAAAGAATGGGGGGGATGATGAGGAGAAAAGTATTGGTCAAAATATAAAAGCTTAATTTATAGAATCATATAACAGCTCAGGTTGGAAGGGACCTTTAAAGCCCATCCAGTCCAACCTACCCCCCTGCCATGGGCAAGAACACCTTTCACTAGATCAGGTTGCTCAAAGCCCTGTCCAACATGACTTTGAACACTTCCAATGAATTTGCATAACTAAAGGAAACTTTACTAGTGAGAGTTAACACCAAGTTCAGAAATGGTAATTTCAGGGTCCTGCACTGCTGAGGCAGGATAATCACTCACAAAGAACAGCAACAACTGCTTTTTTGAACTACAGGTAGGAGGCGACAAGTAACTAACTATCTGTCTGGTCTGTTTTTACTCTGCTTGAATGCACACACAATTCCATTTTGACATGCAGAAGACTGTGTTGATAACTTCTAATAAAATAATCAATAATAATAAAAACAAAATAAAAGACTTCATTCAAGGCCAGATGTTGCAATCTAATTAATACCCAATCTATATAAATAAGGAACTTAAGTGCATACTCTCCCAAATTCTTCTGCACAATACAGCTCAATGGAATTGCCTGCTTCAGTCTTCATTCAGTTTTGTTAATGAAGCATTATTCTTTTTTTTTCTTAAGTGGAGCAGTGTGGCTCATCCTTGTACAAAAAATGAGCCCTGTCCAAGAACAATAATGCACAAATCATTCAAAGATACAAGCAGACCTTAACAAAATGGAGATACAAAATTGAAAATAGAATTATACTAGAGACAACAGAGCATCTGTAAAGGTATAGAGTCATGGAAGATCAACCTGTAGGGAAAGTGGGAGTTGATCTTCACATGACAGTGAGTTAGTGGGATGGTAGGACATAAATCCACAAGCAGTTAGGCTGTGCTTGATCTGGTGCTTGCAAATTACATTTTTTTTAATGTTTTATTTCTACTGGAATCTCATAGAATCTGGAACTACATCATCTGAGCCACTAAAACATTTTGTTTACTGTGAATAGAATTTGTTCCACAAGCCATACTGGTAAAACAGAAACAAAAGATCTACTTACATTGTTTGTAAATATCATTAATATCATTGAAGTCCTTCATGTCTGCCAGCAAAACCGTAGTCTTCACAACTAGAAATTACAGAACTGGAGTTACTTTAGACCTCTGACTTCTGTGCAAAAGCTGAAAATCTGTAGCGCATTTCTTGCTTTAATTTCATAAATTTCTGTCAAGTATTCTAAGCATTTTGAAAAGTTTTGTAAACAGACATTGACCTTTAGAGCTACGGCCTAGAGAATCACCTAAAAATATGAATACCAGGAATCAGACATTTCTGACCTTCTGAAAAACCTTTTCTGACATTCTGAAAATATGTTTTAAATTTCATTCTAATCCCAACTATTCCAAGAGGCGCAGAACTGATAAGCAAGTCAACTAAAAAACCTGTTGTAAGCCAACTGTTGGCAATAAATTAGATCTTATATAATATCTGCTGCCAAAAAAAGTCCATGGAAGGCTTGAAAATACAGTCTAAGCTAGAATTTTTTACCCATTACTGCCCAAGCCAGCATTAATCCTGATTTGGCTACACTATTAGAGTCCTCCCCCCAAAAAAAGTATTGAAAGTGCCTAGAATATTAATACCATAGATGCAAACCTGCTTTTATCTGGAGCAAAGCCTGTGATACTTAAAATGTTTGTAACCATTTGCAGCTCTGTCTACACCTGAGCTTCCCCAGTTACAGTTAAAATATCAGTACCACGGGCAGAAAACTTTCGGTGAAAGGCAGCGTTCCACTGATACCCATCACAAAGACTTGCATGTTGATTTATTTCTTTTATTTTTTAACCCAGACTCACGATTCTTTTTCTTCTAAATACTGATAACAACTGAAAGTTTACCAAACAGTTTTGTTTTTTTTTAATTAATTTTTCTTTTTATCCAGGTGAAAATAACCCACTTGTTTGCCACCATCACAGCAGCACTTACCATTGCCATAGTCACAGCCTGCAGCTTTCAGGATTTCTCCCATGTTTTTTAGAGCCTAATGAAAAATGAGACAAAAGTCTTTAACTATCAGCTGGGTTGTATTTAGGTAAGTAAGTAAATGTGAGTTGTAACTTGGCTACATCCATGTTACACTGCAAGTCCACCCATCAACAGTGCTCAGTGGGTAAACAAAATCAGAAATTAATAAAAGGGAGCTTCTAATAAACCACAAATATTAAACCATCCATTAATTAGATGTCAATGCATGATGCAGCTCCATCTCATCCTATGACCTCACATCATCTCTTTGCTGCTTGAGGAACAAATCTTTCCTCAATGCAAGCCAGGTTTTTTACTGGGGGTCTGAATCTTTGTTGATTCTTTCTTACTTTCCTACATGAAATACAAATTCATCCCAAATGCCCTCTAAGTTGCTTGGGTAGAAAATGACAGGGTTAGGATGGAATGACTTCCTCCTGCTTTTCCCTCATCTTAGATGATATGAAATGTGCTCTCAAGGTCTCTTCAATTTCTCATAAACCCATATTTAACAAAGCACCTGGCAACTCCGCTACAAACTGATTGCTAGAAGACATCTTACCTGCTTAGCTTCCTCCTTTACCCCTCCAGAGACGAGCTGCCCCGTGGAAGGTTCCATACCTACTTGTCCTGCAATGTACATCGTCCGGTCTACCAGCACTGCTTGGCTGAAAACACAGGCGACATATTAGGTTTCATGTTTCCCCACTGAAACATTTGAAACACATTTGAAACATCTGAAAACACATTTCCCTTTTTCTTCAGCAGTTTGTAGTATCTCAGAGAGACTGAGGATGTGGGCTACACAGACACGGATCTGTACACACCATCATATGTTCAATCCGCTTATGCTTTGGGAGAGCTGGGATTAGAACACTCGTGGAAGTTCACAGCTACCTTAGCATAGCTCTTTTTTTGAGTTAATAAACTCAAAGTTTGTGCAAAGACACAAGGTACAAGCGCAGCGACACAGCACTGAGCACAGCTACACAGCCTCCACACTGCGGGCAGCACAGAGGAGAGGCAGAGTAACTACGCACTTTTTATCGTACAATCATAGAGGTTGGAAGAGACCTTCAAGATCATCCAGTCCAACCACCTACCTACATCACCCAACCCTATCACCCAGCACCACATCCAGATGCATCTTGAACACCTCCAGGAACGGTGACTCCACCACCTCCCTGGGCAACCTATTCCAATACCCAATCAATGCTTACAGTGAAGAAATTTTTTCTAAGTCCAATCTGAATCCCCCCTGCTGCAATTTAAAGCTGTTGCCTCTCGTCCTTTCACTATGGGCACGGCAGAAGAGACCAACCCCTGCCTCACTACAACCTCCTTTCAGGCAGTTGTAGAGAGCGATGAGGTGCCCTCTGAGCCTCCTCTTCTCTGGACTGCACCTGCCCAGATAAATATCCCATCCCAATTTGAGAGGTAGATAATACCTTTCATCTACACCTCAACTGCAGAGCAATGAAGAAAAAAAAATCAAAAGAGAAGAGGGCTGATTAGAAAATGTAACATTTTTCTTCTCAAATAGGCACCATGATAATGAGTACAGCTGTGAGGTGAAGCCCTGCATGCTCCTTCTGTGGCAGTATTCCTCCAGTCATGAATTCAGCCAGTCAGCATACCACCTTGATCACTCCACTCCCAGAAAAATCACTCTTCTCACAAAATAACCTGGATGACCTGTCAGCTGGGTTAATTCAGAAGAATGCAGAATCCAAGCTATTTGCAAAACATTTTTATATAAATGTCAAGTGTGTTTTTGCTGAAGCAGAGTTGGCAATTATTGATGTCTCTAATTACCACAAAGAGATTAAAAGATTAAAATAAAGATTTAAACTACCTAGGAAACATCATGCAAGAGACACGATTTAATTATCTTCAGCCAGTAATTAAAAATATTTTGCAAAGAAATTAGAGAAAAAATCTTTTCAAAGTGCCAGCAGGTCGAGGGAGGTGATTCTGCCCCTCTACTGTGCTCTGGTAAGACCCCTCCTGGAGTACTGCATCCAGCTCTGGAGCCCTCAGCACAAGAAGGACATGGACCTGTTGGAATGAGTCCAGAGAAGGGCCACAAAAGGATAAGAAGCCTGGAACATCTGTCCTATGAGGAAAGGCTGAGAGAGTTGGAGCTGTTCAGCCTGGAGAAGAGAAGGCTCTGAGGAGACCTCACTGCTGCCTTTCAATATCTAAAGGGGGGCTAAAAGAATGACAGGAACAGGCTTTTTAGCAAGGCCTGTTGTGACAGGAGGAGGGGTAATGGTTTTAAACAGGAGGGTAGATTTAGGTTAGATATAAGGAAGAAGTATTTCACGATGAGGCTGATGAGACACTGGCACAGGTTGCTCAGGGGAGCTGTGGCTGCCCTCTCCCTGGCAGTGTTCAAGGCCAGGCTGGGTGGGGCTTGGAGCAACCTGGTCTGGTGGGAGGTGTCCCTGCCCATGGCATTGGTGTTGGAACTAGATGACCTTTAAGGTCCCTTCAAGCCCAAACCATTCTGTGATTCTGTGATCAGTGAAGTGCAGCGAAACTTCCACTACACAAACCCTGATCCCACTGCAGATGTATCCTGTAACTAGGGTCAGCTGTAGCTACTCTTTAATCTCTGATTTAGCAGAGATCCAAGTGTGTGCCTAAAGCCATTCAGGTTTCAGCACACCTAAGTGCATAACTGGATGGACATTGTGACCAACACGATCCATCAGAGAGATGGTGTTCAGAAGCATGCTTTTTAAAGACAAGGACAAAAAGTTAATCACATCTTCTTTACACAAGTGATTCTTGATTAACACAAGAACGGCATCTCCATTGCATCTTCTAAAAAGTTTAAATCCTTAACAAGATGTATATATATATACACACACATACACACTCGCACCTATGGGTGTTTTAATGCATCTATCCACCTGCCCATCTCACGGGACTGGAAATGGGGTGCAGTAAAGGGAGTACAAAGATACATGAAGATAGGTCACCAAAAAGCACACTGAAGGGCTGCAGCAGCACCAGGAGTGCAGCCCGTACATCCCATCCTTCAGCCCGTACGAAGCCCTCATTGCTGTCACCCAGCAGAGACACAGCAGTTATTTCTTGTGCAACTTCTGCTCGCTGGACTTTGGCAAGTTGACTGCAACCCAGTACACTAAGTTAGTGATGAACTCGTTGATGTCAGCCCCATTATACAATTAACAGGCTGCATAATAAGCAGTATTTCATCAAGAACTACCAATGAGCACCAAATGTTGGAGTACAGTTAATTTACAACTGAAGTGGAGAGCTATGTTGAAGGCTTGGCCAGTTGGTGTGTGTGCGCATGCAAAGAATTGTTGCCTTCCAATGTCTCAGATGGTCTCCTAACTACAAGCCATGCCAGGCCCCTGGCTGCAATCCACCAACAGTTTATTGTTTTACAGAAGTTAACCTTCATGTCATGTCCCTCTGCTTCTACACTTTATATTTCTCCATCTGTGCAATTCCCACAAAGAACATTCGGTTTGAAGCTTAGAAAACTCAGTTTCAAAGTAATACAGACAAAAATGCACCTGAAGGCACTAAGAAGCTAGAAGTGGAAAAGTTTAAACCAAATTAATCTTGTGTTTATATTGGGAAAACAAAGCCTGAAAGCAGAACTAGAAATTCTTCAAAAATGCCCTGGTAAAAATCCCTCAGTACATTAGATATGAGTCCTCTACAATTACTTAACATTTCTTCACATCCACATAGCAAAGAGAAACCTTTCTCCAATTAAAATTGAGAATTTAAAAAAAATTTACATTCAGAACTGTTGCAATTAAGAACTTACTTTGGTAAATGTTGAACAATGTCATATACTTTTACAGCAGTTAGATTTTAGACTGAAAAGCATTTATAACCTCCTGGCAATCACATTCAAAATAAGAAGAGATTTGCCGTTCCCAGGGCATGAGCTCTCCAGCTGCCAATGCCTGTCCTGGATCGGGCAAAGCCTTCACTGTTCATCGCATCCAGAGTCAGCATTCACTGCCCAATTGCCTCTGCCATATGCCTTCTTCTGAGCAAGCATTTCCCCTGAGTGGAATCATTCTTTCTCTTGCATTTTTTTTTCATTCACTGCTTATCACTAATTCAGAATTATTGTCCCAAACTGACTTTTTGAGAGACATTTTAAAACCTCACTTAAATTGTCTGGGTCCCCCCCTCCCAGCCAGGCCAAAGGCTGCCATTGGCACTGCAGGCCCACTGATGCTGTAGGGCCCCGGGTGGCACCGGGGAGGAGATCGGTCCCCACTCGGGGAGAGGCCGCCCTCGCCACACGCCCTGCACTGCTTGACAGACCCCTGCAGGGACCTGGTCACAGCCCGCTCCCGCTCCCTCCTGCTTGCCCCCAGAGCCCTCCCTCTGGCCAGGGCATACCTGAAGGGACCCACTGGAGCAGGGGCCTTGGCAGTGTTGATACTTTTCCTCACGACCGAAGCCATCGCTGCCGTATCCCACCCCTCCATGCCCCACTGACTGCCCCGCTCCCACAGGCAGTGCTCAGGTGCGTTCCGGCCGGTGCCCGCTCCACCCTCTGCCCCTCCCACCACGGAGAGGCCGAGCAGCCCCCACTGCGGTCCTGCCTGAGGGCCAGGCTGGTGTCACCCTCCTCTCCGCACACTCCTCGGGCCATCTTAGTGCCATTTCATGGCTCGCGTTTCCCCAGTGCAACACTTGACTCTCTGGAAGCACATCCTGCTGCTCTTCAGCGGTCTGTGGTACCTCAGAGACAGGACGTGGGCTGCACGGGCACAGGGCTGTACGCACTGGCACACGTTCAGCCCGCGTACGCTTTGGGAGAGCTGGGGTTAGAGCACCCATGGGAGTGCTCAGCTGCCCTAGCACAGCTCTGTTTTCGAGGTAATAAACCCTGTTTCTTGCGAAGGCACAAGGCAGGAGCACAGCGACACAGCACTGAGCACAGCGACACAGCCTCCACACTGCAGGCAGCATGGGGGAGAGACAGAGCAACTCCACACTTCTGCACCTGCCCAGATAAATACCCCGTCCCAGCCCCAGGCAGGTGATACCATTCATCTACATCTCAGCTGCAAAGCATGGAGGGGAAAAAAGAAGGAAAAATCAAAAGAGAAACTGGTAAATGAAGTAGTTCCCTAGGTAATGCGGCCTTGTTGGTCGGAAATGTGTGTACGAACCAAATGTGCACCCTGCTTTAACTTTATTTTCTTTCCTGCCATGTCCTGCTTTGTTTGAGGCACAGGCCCTCATAGCACAAGCTTTGTTTCTGTTTGAAGCACCAAGAACCACGCAGCAAGAAGGTATGAGCTCTCTAAAAAGAAGAAATTGTCACGCACTGCTTATTATAAAGCAAATTACACAATAAAATAACCCAACAAAGGCCTTCAGAGAGTCCTAAATATTTAATAATCAGGTAAAAAATGAGCCAAAGCCTTGATACCACTGCCAGGTCAACATCTGAAACAGTCTTACTGGGTCCCCTTCTCTGATCCTCAATTTTCTTCTCTTGGTATGTTTACTGGTGGAATAATTAATTCACCGAGACCGTTAACAATTTACCAGCTAAAGGATACACTGCTACTGCAGTCAAACACATCAGTGAAGTGCAGAGAAACTCCAACGACACAAACCCTGATCCCACTTTAACTGCAGATGTACCCTGTAACTAGGGTCAGCTGTAGCTACTCTTTAATCTCTGATTTAGCAGAGATCCAAGTGTGTGCCTAAAGCCATTCAGGTTTCAGCACACCTAAGTGCCTAACTGGATGGACATTGTGACCACAGAAGAACACGATCCATCAGAGAGATGGTGTTCAGAAGCATGCTTTTTAAAGACAAGGACAAAAAGTTAATCACATCTTCTTTACACAAGTGATTCTCGATTAACACAAGAACGGCATCTCCATTGCATCTTCTAAAAAGTTTAAATCCTTAACAAGATGTATATATATATACACACACAGACACACTCGCACCTATGGGTGTTTTAATGCATCTATCCACCTGCCCATCTCACGGGACTGGAAATGGGGTGCAGTAAAGGGAGTACAAAGATACATGAAGATAGGTCACCAAAAAGCACACTGAAGGGCTGCAGCAGCACCAGGAGTGCAGCCCGTACATCCCATCCTTCATCCTGTACGAAGCCCTCATTGCTGTCACCACGCAGAGACGCAGCGGTTATTTCTTGTGCAACTTCTGCTCGCTGGACTTTGGCAAGTTGACTGCAACCCAGCACGCTAAGTTAGTGATGAACTCGTTGATGTCAGCCCCCTTATACAATCAGCAGGCTGCATAACAAGCCGTGTCCCACCCAGAGCTCACGGCAGGACACCGAGCCCCGCTCCGGGAGGGGCCGCCCTCGCCGCCCGCCAGACCCTGACAGACCCTGCAGGGACCCGCTCACAGCCCGCTCCCCTCATTCCCGCTTCTCCCCGGAGCTCTCTCTCTGGCCAGGGCGTACCTGTAGGGGCCCACTGGAGCAGGGGCCTTGGCGGTGTTGATAATTCNCCCCCGCAGGCGGCGGGACTGCATCTCCCAGAACCCCCCGCGGGGAGGCGCGCATGCGCAGTGCTGGCGGTCGGGCGGGCCGCGTGTTGCGGGCGGAGGCTGCGCTGCGGGTGCGCACCGGGCCGGTACCAGCGGCTGCACCGCTCGCTGAGCCCTCCCCTCCGCTTCGGAGAGGCCGAGCAGCCCCCGCCGGGCGCCTTAGGGCCTGTCCGAGGGCCGGGTCGGTGTGACCGCCTCATCCAAAGATGTCCGGGGCGAAGGAGAAGAAGCGGGCCAAGAAGATGAGGAACCAGCCGGCCAGCGTCACCTTCCCCGCCGAGCCGGGGCCCTTCCCCGGCGGCGGGAGCAGGGCCTGCGCTCCCCCAGGTACGGCCGGGCCGCCTGCCCGGGGCGGGTGGCGGCGGAGGGGCCGTGTGTTTCCCCCCAGGGCTGGGTGTCCGCGGCGCGGCGTGCCCGGTGTGGGCACACCCATGGGCTCGTCCCCTGCCCGTGACTTTCAGCCACGCTTCGGCTCAGTCCGCGTTTTCCTGCGTCGTCCCTCGGCTGCAGGGCCGGTCCCCGCGGTTACTGGGCTTGCAATGAACTCGGCTGTGACCTCCCTCCTCCCCCGGGCAGACCGGGGAGCGGCAGGAGGAGGGGGCTTGGCCCGCTGGCCCTGTGCTCAGTGCAGCCTCTCCAGCAGCCAGCACGCCCAGCCGGTTTGCGCCCGTGGCTCCTGTAGCTGGAGCCGAGCGGGCAGGAGGCAGCGAGGCGTCCCCTAAAGCGGCAGCGCTGCTGGGTCATTGCTGGAGCTGTTTGTGTGCAAGGGGCCTTTGCCGCTGGAGAGTGAAGGATCCTGTCAACCTGTGTGCCAGGTGCTTTTTTTTGTCCGTGTGTTTCGACCTACATCCTGTATTCTTCAGTTGGACTTCGATTTCCACACACCTGTGGCCCTTAGTGTTTTTATTTTGTTACATATATTCTTTCAGGGAAAAAAAGGTACATGTGAGAGTAGGGCCTGTGAAGCCTCCAGAAGTTAACAAACTGCATCTTTGTGGTTGAACAAAAAAATGCTGAAGTGTCACTGTGTATTTAGGTGACTGAAGAGTTCCTAAGCTGACAGAGCAACATAGCAAATCAAGGCCGGCCCTGTCTGAGGATTTTGGAATATCATTACGGGAGTCCTGCCAGATCAAACACATTTTTCTAACTTTATTTGTGGGAGGGAACTTCTAAGATTACATGGTTATGTTTTTCTGCCCTGTTGAATAGCCTGAGTTTTCACCTGCATAACATTATTCTGTAGTGGTAGTGAGTATCTCTGTTTTATAGGGCTGTTTTGTAGAGACAGGAAAGAAAAAAATCTAAACAGGAGTTCTAAAACTATGGATTTACATAGAACCTAAAATAATTTAATTTTTCTTTAGGTACTAAGTTAGTCACTGTCTTCTGAAACACTCTTCCACCTTCTGGTTAAAGTAGTTCCTTCATTCTTAGGCTAACTTGATAGTGAAAGGGTGTTTTGTGATATGAATTAATTGCTGTCCAGCTACCCTCCATAATTGACTTGGGCTGTAGGTCTATGCAGATTTGCTGACTGATGCAACATCCATCTCTCTCCCAGCTATTTCCTTTTCATCTTCACCTCACTGCCTGGGCAGTGCTGCTCTCAGCCGTGTGGAGAGCCCAGATCAGGGAGTTATTCCACATAAAACTAGCTTCTGTTTCTACCCCGGATTATTTTTTCATCTGAATTACTGCAGTTCTGCATGATGTGTGATAGCATCAGGGCTGTAACAGCATTGCTGCTGAGCGTAAAACTTCACACTTACTTGAAATGGAAGAAGGAGGTTCCTTGACATTTTAAGTTCACATGAATTGAGGCTTCTGGAGGTGAATCTGCTCCTGGCTGTTCTTCGTATCAATGATAGCATTTTTGGGACAATGTTTTAGGCTTGTTCAAGCAGCTGATCAACCTGAAAAATGATTTTTTTAATCTCTGACTTCATTGCTTCTGACACACAGGTTGATTTTCACTAAAGGACTCCCTGAAACATACGGCCTCATGTTCCTTCAAGCACTCATCTCGATGCAGTTAGTGGGGTGGTGGGAATGGCCGTTTTGGCCCTTTTTAGTCCAGTTGTCCAGCATGAGCTGCCTGAGACCCTTATCTGGAGTTGTACTAGAGATCCGAACCAAGACATAACTGAATAGGTTGAATATAAAATAATCTTTAAACATGGACTGCAAGGCCCTCTTAAACTTGAAGTACTGTTAGGTGCTTATCACTCTTGAAAGGTGTTTCTGTACCTTAGGAAGCTTGCTGCAGGCTTTAGTTTTTTGAGTACTGGTTTAAATGCCTGTACCAGGTAAGTAACTTACTGCACCAACATGCATGTATCATGCTTGCCTTATTTACTGCTGTAACAGAAACACATGCCAGTGAGACAAGAGTACATTTGCCTATGGGAAAAAAAGATCAAGGAACAAGAGGGGAAAATATTAACTTTGCTGGCTTGGTACTAAAACCCTGACTAGCTGATAGTAAAAATCACTACTGACATTGTGTAGTCCAATTTTAGTCAAGTCTTTCCTATTGGGTCCAATAGAGTATTGGGGGCAAAGGCTGGATTTGGTATAATTTTCAGAATGTACAGAAGTTACTTAATCTTTATTTATTTTCTTTATTTCTTCCTATAAAAATAACTTAATTCTTCAAATTTCTGATAACTTCTTTTAGGTACATATATTAAATATAATAGGAGGACTGTGCAATGCAATGTTATGAGGAAAGGGTGTGTATAGTTACCAGTTACTCAGACTGCTTCGCATTTCTGTTACTTCTTTTCATCTCCAAACCCTCCAGGAGATGTTCGTTCTGAGCAGCAGTATCAGCAGCAGAAGTTTCCGAATCAGTCATCTGGGCCTTCCTACAGGAAAGACCAGTATTTTCCAAAAGGGCAAAATAGAGGAGAGAGAGGCAGAGGAAGAGGAGGATGGCAAGGAGGACGCCAGAGTGTTTCTGAGGAAATTCCGAAATATATAACAGGTTTGTATATAAGAAAAAGATAATGATTTACATGTCCAGGGCAACTTGCTGATGATTAAGTTTGGTGTTCTGTATGGTTTTGTGCAAGAGCAAAATTTAGAACTGAGGCTGCATTCTCCTGTTTTTCATCATTTTGTCCAAAATACAAAAGCTGTGTACTGAAATGAAAGACCAACCAGCTGTTGTTCAGCGAGTCCTTTCAGACTTCTGAGTTGAAACATTGCACTTACTTGTAATGAGGGATATGCAGTTTGGTTTCTGTTTGCCAGCAAAATGAGTACTGACTGTCATCTGCTTGTAATGTAGTCAGCAAAACTGGTTCTGCCCATGATGTGAATTAAAAACTTTACATCTAACAGAACATTTATTTAGCAGAGCAGAATAGCTTTCAAAATGTCACAGTGCTCTGACAGTAGATATACTTTCATAAGCACAAAATGAGACCGACCTCTGGATTTTTTTATTTTATCGTTTTAAAACAGTCTTAATATGAAGGGGGTCTACAGGAAAGCTGGAGAGGAACTTTTTACAAGGGCATGTAGTGATAGGACAAAAGGGAACAGTTTCAAACTGCAAGAAGGTCAATTTAGATTGGATATTAGGGAGAAATTCTTTCCTGTGAGGGTGGTGAGACACTGGCACGTGTTGTCCAGAGAAGCTGTGGCTGCCCCCTCCCTGGCAGTGTCCAAGGCCAGGTTGGATGGGGCTTTGAGCAACCTGGTCTAGTGGGAGGTGTCCCTGTCCATGGCATTGGTGTTGGAACTCAACGATCTTTAAGGTCCCTTCCAACCCATTCTGTGATTCTGTCGTAACTGCTTCAATTTTTTTTCCATACTGAAGGTTTTTTGATCTCTCCAAATACCATCTGAAAAGATTGCTATTTTAATTTAATGAAGAAGTACTTAATGCAAATAGGACTTGTTGGTTATACCGCAGCTTTTAGATTCATTCATGTATAAGTATTTGCTTAACCATATCTGTAAGCTTCAGAATATCTAAAGAACTCAAATTTCTTAAGCAATAGTATACGTATTTTATCTGAATAAATCAATATTTTATCTGAAGAAGTCATTAGCCTGATGTACTAGGAATACTCTGCTGGAATTCAGTAGTTTATGTACAGTGTCCCCTTCTTTGGTTTTTGTTGTTTGTCATGGTCTGATGCAGTTCTTCTCATTCCAGTGTCTACCTTTGCTCAAGCTCGTGCTGCTGAGATCAATGCCATGTTGAAAGCAGTTACTCAGAAGTCTTCAAACTCTCTGGTTTTCCAGACTCTACCTAGGCACATGCGAAGGCGAGCTATGAGTCACAATATTAAACGCCTACCCAGGCGGCTCCAAGAGATTGCCAGGAAAGAGGTATAAGTATGTTTTATAGTGTTTGATAGACTATGTAGTGGGCATAGCAGTGTTCAGCTGTACATTTGTTAATGTTCAGACCTGAGCTTATCTGCAAAACTTCCCTGCATACACAGGTTCTCAAAACTTTGACTGACATTTGGATTAAAAATGCAGGAACACTTCAGTTTTAGATGGTAGCTCAAGTAGATCTTGCTGACCACTTGGCTTTGTGATTGTCGGACATTTTGAAAAGTTCTTAGAGTAGTGATGCTGAAAGGGTCCATTGCATGAGGGGTTGTTCAGGCAGTGCATTGGTCCCAGGTGATCCAGGAGTCCTGGACAACACCTGTCTACATCTTGGATGTGACCCTGCCGGCCCTATTGCCTGTTCATGACTGGCGTGATGGTTCACGTGTTAGAGCTCAAATGTGGGAGGTGTACTGGAGTTGTTGGCAGGCTGCGTGCAGCCTAAGACTTACTAATTGACTGTTCCTGGTTGCTCATGAAACTCATTTTGTGGCAGTACCTCAACAGAATGCTCCTGTGGAGTTACTTGCTCCTTCCCTACTGTGGCCTTCCTCTGTGTTTAAAAAAAACATAAGTTAAAAAATTGGCTCAGTGGGATTTTATTGTGAAATGATCTGTCTGATATTTGGCATTGACCACTTTATCATCTCTAGACACTTCTGAAAGTAATAAAGTCAGTTTGCTTCTTCAGTTTTCTGTGTATTAAGGGTGGTTGACTGATTAACATATTTCCTGCATTCTTTTTTTCTTTGAGACCTTACCCCCTCCACCCTGAATTCCTGGAGATAATTGTTCATGATTCACCCATAATAATTCAGACTTTGATTGGGTATTTATCAAGAATTTGGTCAAGACATCACCACAGTGATGTCTTGTTCCCTTTCTTGTTCTCTTCTACACATTGTACAATCCTTAGGATCCTACCTGGCAGCCTGAGAGTCCGTATGACTTCTGTACAAACTCAAATCTCCAGGTGTTCCTAATGTCACATTGGTTTGTTCAGGTGGATATATTGCTATTGGGCAAAAACTTCACACAGGAAGTAGCAGATCTTACTGTTTGTTGGTAAGTTTCTGAATGTGTGGGGATTCTAGTTTATCTATGGGTTCCATTCAAACCTTGATGCACTTGTGTTTGGGGCTTGTGTATAAAGTTTCGAAGTGTTAGTTAGCCTCAAGAGTGATGGAGAACTAGCATCAGAATAAAGTATAACTTAATGGTAGTGCTTCCTGTATCCTCGTATATGTCAGCCTTACTCTTCTACAGAAGTTTGTCCTTTTGAGATTTACTTCAATATCCTCTCTTTTAAAAAACAGGCAGAGAAAACTGTACATCAGAAAAAAGAACAGTCGAAGACTAAATGCCGCAAAGCTAGAAGGCGCCACATAAATTTGGTAGCAGAGTTTAATCGCAGGCAAAGAAAGAATATTTGGCTGGAAACGCATATTTGGCATGCAAAGAGATTTCATATGGTAAAGAAATGGGGATACTGTTTAGGAGATAGCCCTACGGAGAAGAGCTACAGGGCTTGTTACAGAGCCATGACAAAACACTGCCTTCTTCAGGTACCACTTTTTCATCTTTTTTATTTGTTTTCTCTGTTATTTTGCCAAAATGAAGTAATCAGTTGTTCAGTTACAATGAATATTTCTGTCTCTTTGAAGTACTGTTGTGTCAGCTGTTAGTAACTGCTAAGTATGGGAAGAGCGATTTCATAATTGTAAGGAAGGGTGTCAAGTACCAGAAGTGTCAAGTACCCTTTAGAAGAGTCTTATGGTAACTATGACTGAAATACTGCATCTTCAGTTTTCTCAAGAGCTAAGAGATCCAGTGAATCCCTGCATCATCTTCCTAAGCAGGATGCTATTGAAGACAGGCACTTTGTTCCGTGTCCTTTTTGGTCTGTTGATGTGAGAGAAAAGGTTAGACCTCTAATGAGAAATGCCTGACAGCTCTCTTATAACTAACGATTTTAAGTTTAAAAAATGAAACTTGTTTCTTTTTGACACAAATTTTAGTGAATGAAAAATTACTACTTTGCTGTAAATTATGAAGCTCTGTCTAGTCCTTCCTTGCCAGGCTCGCTTTCAAGAGTTATTCTCACTTTACCACTATCCCGTTGTTTCAGGACTTATCATATTATTGTTGCCTGGAGTTGACTGGCAAAGAGAATGAACTTCTGAAACAGCTTGCTCGAATATGTAGTATTGACACAGGTAAATTTTATGTACTTCAAAATAAAGTTAATATTCTGAATAGATTAAAGGATGAACCATCCTTTTCTGTTTTTAATACCCTGCCAATCTCAATAGTAGTAACAGAGTTGATACTGAGCTTTGATTTTGGTTGAAAAACATAATTAAAATGTCTCATACAAGGACTAGATGTTCTTATTTTCAGTTGCTTATTAATAAACTAATTGTGGTCTGTGTTCTTTATTTGATACTGTCCCAGCAGTTGGACTGAATTTCATTTTTAAAAATTTTTTAGAATGAGATTATTTTGTTTCTTTTTTTAAACAAAAGATTATTTTGTTTTTCAATAAGTATCATCTTCTTTAGGATTAACATTTGAAGAAGCTTATTGTCTGTCTGGAAGATTTGAGGGTTCCCTGAATCTTTACAGACCAGATCACTATCCTGAGGGTATGCTTGGTCCGGTTACATTTATTTGGAAACCCAAGGATAAATCTGAAAACAGGCAGTTGTGGATCTGGATGCATCCAGCTCTCAAACAGGTATTTTTTTCTTTGCAGTTGAACTCTAATTTCTTTATGCATTGTACATGTTTAACGGTGAATATAGATACCTCTGAAAGGTGTAGAAGAGAGAGATATAATGCATGGCTTTGGGAATTAAAAGTTGAAAGACTGTTTCCACTCTAACAATATTTATGTTCTGAAGCTTGATTTTATAAAGCTTGTACAGAAGGTGCAAAGAACTCTGAGGTTTTTCTGGTGTTTGATCTTGTTAAGTTTTCTAGTGTCACTTCAGACTACATTTGCAATATTATGTTGGTTGATTCATATCCTTCCTGCTGGCATCCCCAGAAGGCTGTTTGGTCTCATCACAGATGATAATAATCTGATACTTAGCTGTGAACTTTAGAAAAAAAAATAATAAAAAATTTTGTGCACCGACAGTTTTTCTTACATTAATTTGAGTGAGGATAAGTTCTTAGCAACATTATGTTACTTTCAGCTCTTAAGAGTAAGCCCTGGCCTTCAGCACAATGAAATTTGTTCTGTTAAATCCATATAGGAAAATAAAACAGTACCGTTGCAATGCACTGCTTATCATCCTAATCCAAACTTCATTTTTCTAAAGGACATACTGAGAGAGTTAAAAGCAATATTTCAGTGTTCAGAGCCTGAAGGAATCTATATTCCCGAGCCCGTTACATCAGTTCAAGGGGAAAAAGAAATGGATGTTGTTCTGAGCCTTGGCAAGAAAAGAAAGAAGGAGGATAAAGAAGGAGAAAAAGCTGTACCAGTGAAAAAAATAATTGGAGATGGCACTAGAGATCCGTTCCAGTCCTACTCCTGGATCTCTCAAACTACTGGCATTGTAATCAGGTTTGTTCATAGTAGAGTCAGAAACTGTGACCCTTAACCAGCTAATCTAGCTGAATTCTGGCTCAACAGTCCTATGGAAAAAAATTGTGTGTTGTATGATTGTACATTCACCTGAAATTTACCTTTGTTTCAGTGACAGATCTATGGAGATTCTCAGATATCGTCTGATTGGCCCATTATCACACTCTGTCCTTACAGAGACCTTGAAAGCTGCTTCTCTCCAAACAGTAAGGAAATTGGCAGTTTGGATATTAGTATAATTTTGATGAGTTTTCTAGAATGTGCAAGCTTGTTTTTGCTAGAAAGAATTGTAAACTGTCTAGTCTTACTTATTTATAAAGGCTAACCTGTGTATTTCTGTTAGCTTCTCTATGCTGAGCTACTTGACTAACGCTGATCTCAGGAAGAACTGCTATCTGGATTTCAAGTGGGGTAGGAAGAAAATAGAAGCAATGGTGTTGTTGAGCAGACTAAGTAGTTTTTGCTGTAGTGGTGTATTGTGCTGAGAGGTCCAGAATAAACCATATTCTTTTTGATGATGTTTCTCAAGCAATGAGCTAGAGCACCTCAAGCTAAAGGGCAAGATGTATAAGGTACAGAAAACTTGTATGTTTTCAATGAAATACACAATTTGCACAGGATTTAGTATTTTGTCCACCTCTTGGCACGTAGCATCCGTAGCATCACTGTGGTTTTAATGGTTTTTTTTTTTTGCCTCTTGAAGCAAACGTCCTGAGGCCATGAAATCTCTGACTTTCTGTAAGAAGTAATTGACGACAGAATTAGGAAGCACTGTGGATTGCTTTGTTTATTTTTGGAACACAGGTTAAACTGAATAGCTTATTGGAGATTACTGTAAAGTGGAGTGTAGGAGGAAGTGCATCAGGAAAAAATTATTTTTGGTTTGAAACTTGAAGAAAGCAACCATAATGATTAAGGCAAACTGTGAGTGAATTCATACTGATAGAAAATGCTGAATGACCACTTGAGTTTAATTAGATGTATTGATTTCCAGGAGATGGCAGATTCGGACACAGAACGGAATAACTGGTGGGTAGAAAACTGCAAGGACTCTGAAAAAGTATCTCTTCATCAACGTCAGAGTGCTATCTTTGAGCTATTAGAAGGTATTTGGGTGTGTGGGTGCTATGGGAGGAAGGGGAAACTCTGAAACGCTAATGTTCAAAATTGACATGCTAATAAGTTGACTTCATTTTGGAAATGCTTATTTTTTTGCTTGATCAAGAGAGTGATGCCTTTTTTTAAGGGAATTTTAATCCTCTGAGTAGTCCAAACTCCTAACAGATAAACTGGATCTTGTTTCTTATCTTCATGAACTCAGATTTGAGATTGCTGATGGATATACAATCTGACGTATAGTCGCACTCTCTCCCCCCATACACACCAAATTAAGGCAATAAGTTGCCCAATCCCTCTACAGATAAAATGGTAGGCTCCTACCCAAAGTGAAAATATTATACCTTGCTTTATATATATATTTTTTTTTCTAATGAGCAGTTGTATATTTGGCTCAGTTGTAAAGTATCATAAACATCTCCTCGCCTTCTACCACTAAAGCAGGTAAGGAATTGGCTTTCGTAGCTCTCACACTGTACTCGAGCTATCCAATGTGAGGCAGTTAAGCAGAGATGAGGTAAAACTTTTTAAAAAATTTTTTACATTTTATTTCTCTGGAAGACAAGTATAAAACAAAGGTTGGTTGTTCTTTATGAGGTGTGCTAAATGTAAAGGATGAATTGAGTCTGTTAAGTTGTGAGGGTGACCTCACTCCTATGCTAAGTATAAATGTAGTTGCAAACTAAGTCTTGTGCTGCTATTGTTGTCTTTTGTAATTGGACATTTAACAAGCACTGGTGAGTTTTCAAAACATGTTAAATTGAATATTCTGGATTGCTTCTCTGGCTTAATGTTGTCACATCCCTGCAGGCAAAAATGCACAAAATAATAGTGCAGAAAAAGTTCACAGCTTAATTGGTGGTTTCATGGCAATGTTCATCTGTGTGTTTTTAAAGGCATGAGTTCACCATCAGAAATGTCACCAGGTACAATACTGGGCCTCACTGTTGGAGATCCTCGAGTCAATTTACCAAAAAAGAAGACAAAAGCCATGCCAGACTTTGAAAAATACCAAGGTAAAAAAGCCTTGCTTATATTATGCTTCTCATGGAACTGCCAACAGCAAGAGATTCAGTTTCTCTCTATGCTTTTGCTTTCATTTACTTTCATCTGAGACTGATTGTCACTTGCTGTTTTCCTCTAGCATTCAATTTCAGAATGTTTCCATCCCCTTTCAGCAGCCCCTTGCAGAACAGAAACAGCTTGAAAGTTTCATAGGTTTTAGAACAGCAATTGTGAGGGAGGGACATGCACCAAAGCTGGTCTTGTGCTCAGTGGAAGCCTCTGTCTGACCATACAGATGATCCAGGTTCGAATCCTGGCAAGGCCAACCAGGTGCTAAAAGCTACTTAGTGAGTTTCTGTTTGGTGTTTACTCTCCAAGAAGATATCTGCTGTTTCTGGTTTATAGTCCTACAATGATGAAAGTTGCAATTCCACTGGGAAAAAAAATTACCTTTGTAAGGTTAGCATTTCAGATGGCCAAGATACTGGTTATGTTAAAAAAAAAATCAAAGTTGCATGCATGAAATGAAACTTTTGTTTCAGTGCTGACTTACACAATGTTTCAGTGCAAAATTCAAATTCAGTTGGATTTGAATATCCTTGAAAAATGTGCAAGAGCCTATACAGTATACAAAGAGGTTTGTGTACAGTGCTGTGTGTTTCCAATTAGGTTGACTGAACACTGCCTCACCTAATACAAGAAACACAATAGCCAGCTAGGAAACAGTAGCAAATAAGGCAAGTTGAAGGTTCCAGAGACTTGAAAATAATTCATTTCCTCAGTGGTGTGTTTGCAAGATGCTAGAATAATCTAGCCTTCCCTTTCACTTAAATCATGTAGAACACCTATTTTAGTTACTGTCTTTCAGCTCTCTGCACAGCTGTGTTACTTGGATTTTCTTACATCCTCCTATTCTACTCTCTGTATATAGAAGAGCCTTTCTTCTGCTAATTAGTTCTGCTCAGCTAACTTTCTGATCATAAATGTTCCTGTTGAAAATTCTGCAGCATACATGACTTCTACTTTGATTCCTGCTAAGAAGTAAGGTGAGCTACATAGCACTTGTTTACAGATACTGGTTTGAACTGGTAGAGGAGTTAGCAACTACAGGGAGTAATTCAGCTTGCTTCGTTCTGCTTCTCATGCCTGTGAAGATGTGTTCAAGAAGACAAGATCAGCAGAAGGCATCTAAGCATTGGAAATGTCTCATAGTAGTTTCTCGCCCACTGCCAGAGCTGGTTGTTCTTCAGGAAGGAGGGCCGTGGTAATAATGTAAGATAGGGAGTCAAGAGAAAGAAAATACCTATACCTTTTTCCCTTTGGCTGGCTAGAAGTGGCTGTCTTCAAGATCTTTCTACTTGGGATTATCCTTCACTTGCAAAAAATCTTCTAAACAACAAACATTCAGAAAATCTGGTGTTGCTTTCTGGTTCCTTTCTGAGCGTTTTTTTGCTTTATCATAAACTTAAAACTGCATCTGCCCTCTCTGACTTTTATTCAGTAGAGGGAGAATGTCCTTCATCAGCTAGCAAGGGAAAGTAAACTGCATGATACCTTTTAATTTAGGTTCTGCTAAAGGATCTGATGTTGCTCAAGCACGTCACTACTAAAGGAGTTGTGTAGGCAGAAAGATGAAAGAAGACAGACAATACAGCTGTCAAAAGGACATCATTGTAAGGGAGTTGAAAAGGAGAGGCCAGCCCTCCTACAAGAAGGAATTAAGGAGAGAATACAAGGGACTAATCGTTCAGCCGGGAAAGTGGCTGCTGTTTTCCGTGTTTCCTACCTGATTCACTTCCTGTAGCTGTGTGGGAAGAGTTACAGGATCATTCGCAGTCTCCTGCATACCTGTTACATGCACAGGGGGGGAATCCTGTGGTATGGTAGTTCATCTCTCCTACCTGAGAAACTCAAGACTGAGGTCTAACTGCCACTCTCCTGTCTCCATCATTGCATATTCCTTGGTGTTAGTTGGAAAGAGGCTGTCGTAGCTCTGCAAAGACTGTTGTTGCTAACCTGATTTTGTAGTTGGCTATGTGACAGCTGCTACCTGTGCTATATCTCAGCCTTCATGGGCCTCCTTGTTTAAGTTGTGAAAAGCAGAGAAGTTAAATTTTTAAGATACTTCTAGAAAATTAATCAATGTTAGATTACTAAGCTCAGATACTTTTATAATTTTCTAGTCAGGGGAAAGCATTCAAGTGCATTTAATTCTTGGTGGTTTTGAAAGAAAAAATAAAATTGCATATATATTATTAAAAGGAAGCTTAGACATAGTCAGTTATCATGCAGAATTAATTTTATGTCTAATCTGTTCTCTCTGTGCAAATATTATGCTTTCATGCCACGCTTTACCATTTCAGGACCCATTATAAGGTCTTCCTGAATTCTGTTGGTTTAGTTTGTGTCTTCTTGGAGTGTGGGAATCTTGTTGCATGTTTCACTGCCTCTATACACCAGTTAGATTTATTCCTTTTTCCTGTAAGGCTCCTTGATTGCCTGGCAGGTTTGCATAAGTTACAAAATCGGTTAAATATATGAAGGAGAGCCTATTGAAGGCCACTCAGTGCAAAAGGATCATCTCTAACTGAAGGAAGTCTGTAAGACACAAGTGGCTAAGAACTAGCAGAGTGAGGAAATGCAACACTATGTACTGATCCTAGTGTTGTACTTGTCCCCAGGCCCTGTTATTGGCCACACTTGGAATCAGATTACTGAAATGTCCAGCAAGAATTTAATCAAAAGCAACATATTCCCAAAGATAATTCTAGTTTGATTTAGCACTTTTACCAACATTTTTCCAACTGGTTCTGTCCCTGCATTCTGCTGGTTCTTTTGTCATGAGTGACCCAGGAATGGAGAGTTATCTTCCCCTTCATTTCTTTTGAAGGGCAATTTAGTTAATCAAAAAATGAAGGAATTTAATCATGGCACATAGTATATATCAGTACAGCAATAGTATCACCAACGTTTCCACAGAAACACCCACCTAAAAAAGTTAGACTTCTCTTAAGATCTGTCATTACAGAATCACAGAACTGGTAAGGTTGGAAGGGACCACAGTGGGTTATCTGAAGAGAAGGGTTACTCCTGAAGGGAACAGAGGGCCTGTTGTGCCAGGTTGACCCTTATCAAAGGGAAGTCTGTAGTCTTCCTGGTGCCCAGATCAGAGACATCCCTAGGAAACTCCCCAGCCTGGTGAGGCCATCAGGCTATTACCCTTTATTGATCTTCCAAACAGGTGAGGAGGAAGCTGTATCCCGCAGTCTGAGGGGTTTTGCTGTATTCAACACTCTTTCCCCCTTTTTGCTTCCTAGATATTCAAATGCTATTAGGAATAGTATCAGTAAGATTGAAATGGCACTGTGTTTGTTAGTAGATTCTGTCTGTGCTTTAGCCTGTCTTCTTTAATGTTGTGTAAAAGTTAATTGATTTTCTTAGAAAATCTTTACTAATTCAAAGATGCATTGTTTGTCAAAGGAGGGAGTAGTTTAGGTAAGTTATGGCCATCATATTTGCTTGTGGATTGTCATACATGCAGTCTGTGAAATGATACGCATCTGTCCTTATCCCTCTTTTTTTCCCGAATGCTGTTCTGATATATGCCTGTATGGTTTTTCCCCTGTGAGTGACATGCTAACAAATCAAAGGTAATTTCAGTCTTTCCCAGTTACTCTCACTCCTGAATGCATACGCACGTGTACAAGCTGTGTGTTAGACACGTGCTGATCAAAGAACTGTCCTCACTTCTTCAGACTGGAAGTTAGAAAGTTTGTGAATAAATCATTTTTCACTGCCTTCTCAGCAGGTTCATGCCTTCTGGAAGTCAAGACTCCCAGTAAGCACTCAGTGCTTAAATGAATGCAAATTAGAGCTGTTCTTTTTGCCATTTTAAACTATGCTTCCAACATTTGATCTGCTTTTACTGTCTTCTGTGGGAGAATACAAATTCCACTGCCTTAAAAACTGTTCAACATGGAGTATGGAGGAACTTTTAAACAATCAGTGAATGGGATGCATAGAAGGAGAATGCATCAGGAAAGATCAGTAAGCTAAAGTTCAGTCTGCAAACACAGAGCCCAAGTCCTTGCCTGTAAATGCACCTCTTGCAGAGGTTTAGGTATCTGGCATCAGTTGTCCAGGTATGCACTCCTACGTACATATGGCTCTGAAACTGCTCCCTAGCAATGCTTGTGTTTTTTGCTCTTCTCTTTCCTCACAGAGGGAAGGAAAAATTTCAAATAGAAGCACTCTTACTTGTAGGCCTGTCTTTTAAGACAGTTAATCAGCTACACAGATCAAAACAACAGCTTGAAATGGAACAAAACTTATATGTCTGGACACAAACCATTGACACCAGCAGAAGCAGATAATGTGCTGATTGTTGCTGAGCTTTGTGTGCTTAGTAATACAGCTCCCTATTTTCTGGACTAGCTCTAATATCTTCCACTATCATCAGCAACTTATTCATTAGTAGAGTTATTTCCCCAGCAATCTTAAAACGTGGACTGAAGAAACCATGAGAGAGGTAAGAAATAAAGAGAACTTGTGTGAGGATTTGGGATTATGATTTGAATTATAGTAGTATTAGTAGAGAGATTAAATTCTCCAAGTTCAGTGCGGATCAAGGACAAAGAATGTACCGAGTTAGAGAAGGATCTCTTAGGGTAGTGAGGAGGATATTGGATGGACTGTGGTGATGGAAAGATACTGACTTAAAAGGGCTCTATAAAGTGGCAAAAAAACTACTTGTGCCATTATAGAATATAGGAATTCTAAAGAACTCCAAGAATGTGACAGATTGCTTAAACTGTGGTAACAGAAAGAAGTGGTAAGAAAAAATTCAGAGAAAGTTACAGTGAATAATGGACAGTTGAAGGAACTAGAACATGTTTAAATAATTTACATGAAGAGATTCTGATGTTCACAAAGGCTTTCTGTACAGAAGATGGAAAAAACACTTTCCTTACCTTATGTTTGCTTGTAATTATGTGCCCTTCCCATTTGGTTATCTGTTAGAGTCAGGAAGGAATCACTACACGCAGTTTTGTTGCTGTCTTTTTTCTCCTAGCTTTGAGGCGTTGATATTTGCTGTATCTCCAGACAGAAAGTCCTTTGTGTTTAGGAGTGTTGAGTTCAAAAGGCTCCTGCTCAGGTTCCCATCCCTAATTTTTGAGCTGAGAAGGCATTCTTCTGGCTTTAATTGGCAGAGAATTGGCAAGGATTTAGTTGTAGTTTTTAGTTGTTGTTTTTAGTTGTATCATTCTTAATTTAGAGGAATGCCACCTTAGATAATTTCTTTAGTATTTCTTCCTCTCACGTATATGTAATTTATCAGCAAGAATGCATAGCAAGTATCAGCTTACTAACACCATCACGCTGTCAGGTGTGCTGCCATATTTAATATTTCTTTCAAAGGATTTTGCAGCTTTTAGTATTGGGGACATCTTAAATATTATAGATTTTAGATTTTAAATAAATAATTATTGCAATTATCTTTGGCAGTACCTATTGTATTGTTAGTACCACTGAATAATCTGTATCTTCTGTGCTCAAAGTCTTTGTCAACATTAACTGGACAAATCAGCTGAATCTTTTTTTGAAAGAAGTGATTCAAAAAACAAAACGGAACACGTTATGTTCCTTTAATGTGTAATACCTTGTAGATGACAAAATGAGCAGCAGTCCCTGAACATTTTAACCACAGAACTATTAATAGGTTTGTTCTATTGTTTACTGGTAAGAATTATTTTACTTAAAATATGGATCCGCATGCATTGCATACTGTACACTGAAGGCTTTGAAGCCATAGATCACTAAAGGTAGGTATAGCTGTTTTCTGTGCTTTGATTAGATTGTGGAGCTGAAGAAGAGAGAGGTTAATTAATACCTCAATGATCAGTTTTAAAGCTAGAATGTTATTTATCTTCAGTAATGCACATAACTATTGGTCTGTGCAGACATAAGCAAAGAATAGTCCTTTCCTTGAAGTGCAGAGCCTGAAAAGATTCAGAATAAGTAGTTGCATGCTAGTCATACCTGTAAAAATATTTTCTGTATGTACACTTCTTAAAGGTCACCCTCGCTTCTCTTACAAATTTACTTAGGCAGACATTTCAGACTTTGTAATGTTGCTCTTTTTGATTTTTGCCAAACCTGCTGAGCTTCACAGTCCGCCTGAAAGGTCAGATTCCAGAATATTAAAGGTGGCATGCTAAAGGTGTAATTTACATTGCCAAAGGTGATGCCATTTGCAATAAGAAATGCCTGTTTGTAAGAGAATGCCAGGTTAATGCTTCTAAAACTAACAGTTTTATATTTTGTATTTGGAAAAACGTGATAGTAAGATACTGCAGCAGCAACAATGCTTGTTAAGCTTTTAATAGTCTGTTTCCCTAGTTGTTTACTCATTGTACTTGTGATAGTGGAGTGGTTTTGGTAATTTGATACTTAAACCACAACAATTGTTTGAATTTTGTTTGAAGGTTCTCTTCTTTTGTAGATAATGATAAAGTTAGGCAGCTGTACCTGGAGGGTGTACCTGTAGACTGTGCTCACAGCTTTATCTGGGACCAGGACATCTGTAAGAACGTCACTGAAAATAAAATCTCGGAGCAGGTAACTCAGAAGGTGGATTGCCATGGAGAAAATGGCTAACGGTCCATAGAGTGAGACTTTTGAAACATGTATAAATCCAAGAGCAGTGGTTTACTAATGTCATAGTATCCAGTTGCTGAATTGAAGTGTTTATTTTATTGCCTTGGTATAATGTTCTTGCACAACCATTGTTCATGATTCAATTAAAAGAAAGCTTTACTGGATTGTCTATGGGACTAAATAGTTGTAGGTTAATTTATTGAAAGAGCTTGAAACTGTTTTTTTTCTATATCACCTTGACTCGTGCAGTAGATAAAAGGGATGAAGAGGCACAGAGAGGCTCTGGCCATTCACTCCTCAGTCACTCAGGACAAATATCCTCACACAAGAATCGTGGAAGCTGGAAGGAAATAAATCCCTCTGGTTCTAAACTGCAGCACGTTGTGTTGTGGGCATTCTGAGCAATCAATACCTGTGGTTTGCAGACAGCTTTAAATATGCAGTTACAGGTTTGAAGTCTCCTATCTTGACATTTCTGTTGGCAATCGAGGGGCAACCCATAAAATGGATGGGTAAAAAGGTGGTTTAGTCACGAGATGATAAACTTCTGGCATCGTTGTAATCAAAGAGAAAATTATGTTTAGCAGAAACATCTCTCTAAATATTCTCTTAATGAAAATTAGTTTTGTGCTCTTTCAAACTGGCTGCCATAGTGTAAAAGAAACAGAGTACTTACAGAATGTTACACTAGTGCATAACAGTTATCAGCACAATCTTTTTGTATATGACTGTTCTTCATGCTGTCTTGAAATGTAAAGTTTACCTTATAAAACAGCTGATGCAGGAGGGATATGTAAAGAGGTGGTCTGATGGTTTGGTTTTTTTGTAAACATATTCTTGATGTGGTACAATGAAATACAACAACTGGTGATAGATAAAGCCTTGGTGCCAGCATGCTTAATGTGGAACTGTTTTGTGACCAACTGTTCTTCCCACCTCCCTGGATGTAGTTCAGATTTGCTCCGTGTATTGACAGACCATCTGAAAGCACCTGCTCAGTCTAGTCTTGTGCACAAATCTATAAATACCAAGTTGCAATACTTGTTTTTCCTCCTTCATCTCTGCTGTACATTTTTGCTCTGAGTTTCAGTACCTGCTCTCCATCAAGGTCTGTGGAAGTAAGAAGGGGAAAAAAAGGGTGCTTAATACTTTTTCTAAAAACATTTTTCATGCCTCGATGAAGGTCAGTTCAGATGTGTAGCATATTACTAGTATATTTTTGCTACTTAATAAGCTCACCTCTCTGTATCTTGGAAGGATATCTGGAAGAGGAAAAAATGGTTACTAACTTATGGGAAATGTCTCCTTCTCAGGATTTAAACCATATGAGAGCTCAGTTACTGGTACCTGGATCACACCTTGATTTGGGTCCTTCTGAGTCTAAGATTCCAATACTGTTGGTGCAGCAGCCAGGGAAAATGGCTGGAGAAGATCGACCAGGATGGGGGAGTGGCTGGGATATCTATCTACCAAAGGGCTGGGGCATGGCTTTCTGGATTCCTTTTGTAAGTGGCTTTCATTGCAAATTGCAAGTAAATATAACAAATTATATGATTTTGTTCAAAATAATCAATTTTAGTATACTTCACATTGCATAACCGTTTCACAATTACAGGATCAAAATTCCACTTCAAAAGAGGATATATAAACTGGTTAATGACAGAGGCATGGTCTTAAAAATCTTAAAAATAAACAGTAGCTTTCCGTATCTTCTGTTGGGTAACTTATGACTACATGGCACAGAAAATCAGTTTGTTTTGTCTTTCTAAGGGCATATGTCTCTAAAGAGAAATCATTTGGTGCCTGCTGCTAATCCATTTCCAGCTTGGCTCTCTCTGCCACTCTGTCAACAAATTGGTTAACTCTGATTTGGGAGAGATCTTGAAATACAAAGTTTGAGTTGAATACTTCTCTGATGCTCTTTGAAGCATTCTGCTTTCAAGGTTTAGATGGCAGTTTAGATTCCTTCTGCAGTTAAATTTATGCTTTTGAATGTGCAGGGGTAATAATTCCAGTGATACCTATTGTATAGTTGAACTAAATTTGGCAGTGACTTTGAAGTAATATGACATTCCTGGCAACGTACAAGATCACAGCCTGAGAAATTCTCATCAGTTTTGTTGATAGTTTTTCCGAATTAGGTTTAAAGAGCATGACTAACCTTTGTGTTGAAATGAGTGTCTAGAACTGTGAAAACCATACTTAAGTTTATTTTTTTGAAAGCTAAAGTGATAGACTTTCCATTTTTAAGGCAGTAGCTTCTGGAGCATTAATGTTTTGTTTCAGTTGGGAACCAGGAATGAATACAAACATTGTTTTTTTGGGGTTTTATAACAGATATATCGAGGTGTACGAGTTGGTGGCTTGCAAGAGGCTTTAAAGCATTCTGAATATAAAAGAACACCTCACACTCCAAATGATTTCCCAGACTGCCAGGCAGGAATGAAGTTTGCCAAAGAACTGGAAACGAGTCTTCTTGAAAAATTCAAACGGTAATATTAACTTTAAAATTGATTGCAAGAATGAAAAAAACCAAAAACAACAAAAACCAAAAACAAAACAAAACAAAAAAACCAAAGCAAAAAAACCAAACCAAAATGAATACTGCTCAAAATATTCCCTTAATTATCTGTTGTGTTCATTTAGACTTGGACTTTATAAGATCTTTCACTAGTGTTTTAAATCCTAATATTATAAAAAAGAAAAAAATACTAGATATATTTAACAGAAAAGCTCTGTAAATCAGGGCATATATATTAACTAAAACCTTCTATTCCCAGAGATACGCTCAGTTACAAGGCTGTAACAAGGCTGCGTAACAATAAAATAAAGCCATTTCAAGTTCCGTTAGCAGCAAATGAGGGAGGAGGTAGAAGGCAAAGGCAGAATATCAAAGTGTGTACTAACTGTTAAAGAATAAAGGGAATGAAGAGGTGTATTTCAGTGTCCACTTTGTAAATACCAGGTATTCTGGAGTTTTCCGTCATTTTCACTACAGTAAACACAGAACTCTGAGCGTTCGTTTCCCTTCCAGCTAGAAGGGGAAAGTAGAAGTTCGTGGTGTCAAGTCACAGTAGGCAGAAATACCCAGTATGGCTGAAAGGATATGGTGGTCAGAAATACAGCAGTGTTGTCTAGCAGTATAACTTTAAAACTCTTGCTCGGTGAGATTACAAAGGGAATGCACCATTAACTTTCTGTTTGAATACTTGGTTTTGAAAACAGGAAACATTAGACCAGGAGTACAAAGTAGACAGCCTTTTGAAGTGCTAGGGACTCAGTAAGGGCCCAAGAAAGAAACATTCTTACCTACTTGATTTATCATTTAGACGTCCACCTGCAAAAAGGGCAAATTATGTCAAGCTGGGCACTCTCTCCCCTTTCATCTGTCCTTGGGGACAGCTGACGAAGAACTGGGAAGAAAGACTGAAAGCATCGGGAGAATTTGTACATCCTTCTTCCCCCCAACCTAAGTGCTGCGCAACTGAAGGCAATAGCTTATCTGGCCCCGAAGCAGAAGTGGTCAGAGAAACTTCCCCTGAGACTGAGGTAGAGGAGACCATGGAAATAACAAGCTCTGAAGGTGTCCCAAACAAAGATGATGTTACAGGCACCCAAGACTTTGGTGAGAGAGACGAAACTATGATAAGTGACTTTATTGTTCTCAGGTATGTTGGAATGGTACACGCATGTGAGGTGTTACTTGTTTTTTGGGAATTACTGAATTGGGCAAAGAAAGAGCCCAGCCTTGATTATTAAGATGAGAGAATTATTTGATCCAAATACAGTGAGGAGTTTAAAGAGTTTTGTCATGAATCAAAATTTGCTGTTGAGCGCAAATCCTTCTGCTTTTCCTTAGCAAACTTGGTGACTAGATGAAGTAAATTTCTTTAATTATCTGAACACTCTTGAGTTTAGTGTGCTCTTGGAGTTGGCATATTCTGTTTGCTTCCAAGTGAATGGAGCTTTTAGAGGCTCATGTTTGTGATTTTAAAACTGTTGCTTTGTAAGTCATCTTGCATTCTCTTTTCTAAAGCATCCTAACAGGTCGTTCTTGTGCTACTTTATAAGGTCTGTAAGGAAAGCAGAGAATTCCCTACATTCCAATGCAACGCATGAGGGCAGCAACAGTGTTTGGAAAGTGCCTGAATGCAGGTCTTTCATTTTTGTGTAGTTATCAGGGGAAGAAAACATCAATAGTTCTGGACTGCATTAATATCATTGGAGGTTTTAGGGCATTTGTGATTAAACAAGTTGTGAGGGTAATTTCTCCTTCTGAAGAAATAGCCTTGCATATGAATTCCACTCACCCATGTTCTTTTTGTGCTCAGAGTGATACAAATACGAGCTTGGAATGTTACAGAAAGCCCCAAGGTTTTTTTTTAATCATGCTCTTGCAAATATGTGGGGTGCTGGGTTTTTGTTTTACTACTTGTTAATAACTATCGTTGATGTTTATTTTTAAAAAAATTTTAATAGGAACGAGAAAATACTAATGCAGGTATCAGCCTGGTGCTATCCCACTGCTGGAAAAGATCGGCGAATCCGCCTTATTTCTCGACTGGGACAGAAGGAAATGACTAAAGATGTCTTTTTGCCAATATTGATGCGCTATCCAAGGTCTCTCGTGTGGGTCAACTTGTCTCTCTTGAGAAAGGGGAACCCTGAATTACATGCCATGATTTGCATCCCAACAGAAGACGACTTGCTACATCTAAGCAAAGACAAACTCTTCTGTGGTCCTCAGGAACCCAAACATTGTGACACATTCAAGCACAAGGTACAGAAACTAAAAGAGGAAAAGAAGAGGAATAAGAAAAAGGATAACACAAAGGCTCTAGAAAGTGACCCTGTGAGCATTCCAGATAAAGAAACAATTGAGGAGCATGAAGACCTCATTCTTGGTTTTTGGTCAGATGCTCTCCCAGATGTTACTTCCCACTGCTCCAGAACTCTCTTGGGGTATGCTACTCGAGGGGATTTTTCATTGGCTGCGGGCTGTGGAGAAGCACTGGGTTTTGTTAGCTTGACAGGGTTACTTTATATGTTACACAAACAGCCAGCAGATAAAAAAGGGCTTGTTTTGTTAAGAACTCCGGCATCTTTACAGTACAGATTTGCAAGGCTTAATATTGAGGTTTAAGTATCATTGCAATGCAGTAGAATGCCAAAAATACCAAAGAGTGTCTGTTTTGGCTTCTGTGGCCTTTCTGATATGTCTCAAATTTGAGGTGATTCTGAGCCCCAACAACATCTTGAGAATTATGAAAGAATTAAAAAGCTTTGTAGCATTATTCATGAAAATAACTAATGTATAAACAGACCTAGTATGACTTTGGATGTCTGCATTGCTAAGGATTTCTAACAGTAATGCATCCATTATCATGATCTTCTTTATCTCTAAAGAAGCATATTGTTCATTTTTCACCTCAGAGCAGTGCATGCTATAACAATATGCAGAAAATGGTTATTTTCCTTTTAGAAGTCTTTTGGTCAGATGGATTGAAACTTTACAGTGCATTGTTCACATGTAAGTGCATGTGATCTGGACCAGTGTATATAGCAAGTGGCTTTTCCTGATTCTTCGTGTCTGCATATGGCTGCAGTGGAACAGATCTAAGTAGGCAAATCTATTTAAGAAGTCAGAACAGTACTTACTTTGGTAGAAAAGCTCTGTGCTTAAATGAAATGCAAAATGTAGCCCAACCATGTAATCTCGAATTATAGCAACTGGTGCTCTTAAATTGGAAAGCATGTCAGTCTCTCTCTCTCTAGTCTGAGACAGACATGTAAGCCTTTCAGATGCAAATTGCTCTTGGTGGGTCAGCATACGTTTTCTGTTAATAATAGGGGATATTTTGGTTCCTTAAAACACGAGGTTATTTTTGTATGGGATGTGCTAGGATCAAAGATTACTTCATTTTACTGTATGGTTTATGCGTGTTGTTCAAATTCATAAAACTTGTAAAGTATGCTGGAGGTGTGAGGGGAGAATGGTGGTTGATTTGAATGGGTAGGGTTGATTGGTTTTGGTGTTTTATTGTTGTTTTTTTTAATGATACCTTTAAGCTTCTAGCCATTCTTGACTTAAGCAGCCTGAAAATGAGTTTACAATAATACACTGTAATTTAGTAGGAGCATGATACAAATATATACCAGTTGGTAAAATTAACCTGAAAATATCATGTACAAATAAAAATCTAATCTATTCTTGATTCAGGAGTCTACTGACTAAGCTTGATTCTTTTAAGAAATTAAATATGGATCAGTTAATGTCTTAGTCTTTCTAAGTATAGTCTGCAAATTAATTCCCTCATTCACAGTTTTGTTTGAAAAAGTCTTAGGTGAATAGATTAATGTTTGGAGTTGTTTGTTGGAGGAAGGATTTAGAGTACTGTACCTTCACAATTATTAAAATTTAAGGCCATTGTCGGATTAAACATGGCACACGCATGGGGAAGGGGACAGAACATCTTTGATCACAGGGAAAGTGGAGCTGGATTTATTTTTTTTTTCTAAGTCCTCAGAAGGCTGATTTAAGAATCACTGGCCAGTAGGAATTGCAGTGACGTGTGGGATGGAAAGATGCAGCCTCCATTACAGCTTGGATTCCAGCTTCATGAACAGCCATGCCTAGTGGCTTTAGCATCGCTTACCTGCAATGCACCTGATAAAGCAATCGTTGTCCCAGAAAAGTCCAGAGAAGCATATGTGCAAAAGCCAGCAGATGGCCCCAGAGGAAAAAGCTTGGTGCTGCACAGGGCTGGGATTCACATGCTCCTGGCAGTGTGACTCCTGAGTGCTGCAGCCTGTAGGTATGTGTGAATAAGGAGCCTCTTAAACATTACAGCCTGACTGCTCTGATCAAGTTCTCTGGTGGTAATAATCCTGGGTTTAATGAACCTTTTGAATTATGAGCCCAATTGAAGTATTCATAGGATCGGAGTTTCCAGAGCTGCGCTTCACGGGAAGAAAGGAGGGGAGGTAATTTTTATATGGCTTTTTTTCTCCCCTTTGTCTCCTTCATCTTCTTAATAGATACATGTTTTCTTGCCTCACTAGACCTGGCTTTATATGTGAGGAGAAGCCCCTTACCCAAGCTATCATTTTTTCTTTTCTGCTTGTAGATCTTTTGTTCACTGAATCTTTCCCAGGTTTTTATTTTTTAAAAAACATCTGGAGTCTTTTTTCTTTTCCTCCAATTGGTAATTTCTGCCAGGTTTTCATTTTGACACTTCCTGTTACTTTTCTTTGATTTCCATTCTCTATTTCTGATTTATGGCCCTCCTCTCTGGTGAGCCAATGAACAGAAACTGGAATCCAAGTGCATCCTGTTCTGTATATCTTGTAATATTGTTACACAGTTGTTTTCCTTTAAGTCAATGATTTATGCCTTAAGACTTCACTCCTTGTAAAATACACTGCAAGCCCGATAAGTTAAAAATGCTCAAAACTCTCAGCCAAAGTTTGTCAGAAAAATACTGTGACTTTATGTAGCTGCAAGGAAATTTTTATCTGTGGTTGCGATTTCCAGATTCTGAGCCTCTCAAGGGTGACTTGGTCATAAAAACAGTGTCAACACCGGATAATCAAACTGTGGATAATTAAATCTGTTTTATCTGTGTATCAGCTGGACAGTACATCTGTGTTCATCACGTTGAATCAGGTGTAGTTTGCAGCACACATCTGTTCTTGGGCTGTATCTTGCTGCAGTTACTACCCAATGGTTAACTACTCCAGAGCATCTGGATCAGCTTCTGTGGACTCAGATACATGAGCATTTTTGGGAACCCAGGAAATCAGTGAAAGATGCTCTCACAAGCTCTCCGGCTCCCATGCTGTTCTCCAGATAACTTTCTCAAAATGGATGCCAGCACAAACCCTTAGCTTTTGTTACTTGCTTTACAAAAGCTTTTGGAAGCTGATGTGAAGCACAGAAGGCAATTCTGGCATCATCCGTAGTATGGTGGTGAGCTTGAATTCTACCATGCTCCTCTTGTAGCTCTACCTATGGCTGCCTCAGAGCAGCTGAATAAATACTGTACTTGAGACTTACCTGGTGAAGGGTCTTTTACCAGCCTGAATCATGACCTAACATGGTAGTTGCCTGCTACGTTAAGACAGGTGCCATGACCAATAGACCTGCCAAGCTGAGGGTCTCGTGGCTTTGAAATGCGTGTTCTTTACCATTGCAAATTCAGAAAATGAGGTTGCGAAAGAGGGTGGAGATACTCTGTGGAATGAGGTGAGGTGGGACCCTGGCCAGATTGTTGTATGTTTGTTAAAGATGTTCAGGGCAATTGGTTTGTTTAGCAGTGTGGAAGTAATGGAAGAAGATACCTGGCAGAAGAGCAGCTGGGGTTGTTGAAGGAAATCTGGGAAAATAATTGGCAGGGTGACAGACCTCTTGATGAAGGTGAAAGCCTTGGGGGATCATGGCACACACAGAGTGTAGTCAAATGCAGCATGACAGTTTTCTTTCAGTGCTCTAAATCTGTAAAAGCCTGATGTGTCAAACCTGATCCATTCGTGCAGGTAGTAGGAACAGAGCTCAGGGGAGTAAACTACCAAAGCAGGTTTCTGAAGCACTAGGACTGGGAAAAGCAGAAAAGCAATAGTGTTGTTTTATTTTCCAAAAATACCACATGCATAAAAAACAAACTGCAAAGCCCCCTGACAGAGCAAATGAACTGAATAATGAGAACTCTGAGGAAGAACAGAGGAGATGGGCTTGAAACCATTTCGTTGAAGCTTTGAAAGTCAGAGCCCGCTTGATCCCAGACAAAATAACATTAATGAACTCAAGGCCATTTGCAAAGTAGGTGGGGTGACAAAAGAACAGAATAGACAAAACACAGCTTTCGTATATTGCATTAGATCTCTTCTTAAAGAAATACAGTTTCTTCCATAGTAGGAGAAAGGCCTGCACTGCATGATTTTATTTATTTTTTAGAAAAATTTTTAGATGCTACAAGATGTGCATAACATGTCCTGGCATCAGCTTGCTTGACACATTTTAGCTATTTTTTTGTCATGGGCTTACAGCAGCGCTGCTAATGTGACAGTCTTGCACAGCTAAGCCTGATTCTTAAGAAAAGGAAATCAAAAATCCAGGACAAAGCAAAAACAGAGCAGAGAATGAAAAAGCAGTCTGAAGGAAGACAGCGGCTCAAATTTCATTATCCAAATATGTGAGGATTTGCTGTAATTTCTAGAAAGGATGGTGCAATTCAATATTTCATCTCAAGAAGATCAAATAAATAGCCAGGATGAGAGAGGATGTTTGTTTCAGCTCAGTCCTTTTCTCAGCATCCTGTTTCTTAGCCCAGAAAATGTTTTCTTTAAAAAGAATACAATGGTTGTGATGGATGGGAGAGTTTGTGCATCTGTAAACCTGTGTGCCCATCAGGGTTTACTCTCACATATTACTTCTCTTAACTTCTGGTTTTGTTCTTTTTTTTCACATTGGGTAGTATCAAAAAGGCTCTTTTGTTGCGTTTTTTTCCTTTTAGGAAAAGGATGAAGTTAAAACAAGCTTTGACAAGTAAAACCTGAGTTATTTAGACCTTTATCACTCAAAAGTGAGTTTAAATGCCACCTCCTTCTTCACACTTGTGACACCCCAGTTGTTTTAACTGTGGCCCTAGGGGTGAATCCTCTGTGTCTACAGTTTTAATTATTTATAAATACCATACATGTATTTCTGAAAAATCTTACCCAAGTTATACCAGGTGTCTCCCAGGGCAGTTTCACCCATGTGTGAAACCATTTGCTTCAGAATGGGTTAGACTGGGTGAGAAAGACAGACCACATGCATCAGAGTCTGTTACTTTTCTTTAGCACTCAGAAAAATCCAGAGTATGTGTACAGAAGAATAAATTGTAAATTGCAATTAAAAACACACTTTCCAGACTGGCAGTTGCTGCTTAATGCAGCAGTTTTTAATTTTTTTTTGAAGATGCATGTGGAAGTGGTTTTGATACAGGCCAGCAGGGATTAAAGGGTTAATGATAATTTATTTTTCTGTAAGACATTCTGTCTTACAGGAATCAGCTGTATCCAACTGTTCTGAATATTTTTATAATGCAGTAATTCTTGTAAATTAGTTGGCAAATATATCAAGAAGTTTTCAAATGAAAACACAAAAATGTATGAAATTGGCTAAAAACTTCTCTTTTCAAAGAGAAACAAATGAAAATAAGCATTAGTGCATCAATAAAATAGTAGTCTGGGGAAAGTCTTAGAAGTGAATTAATTGTAGTTTCTATTAGTCCTTTAAAGACTTTCCCTGAGCTACTCTACTTCAAGGTGTTAATGATTCATAAGCATTAGAGTAAGTTATTTTTTAAAAATTAGCCATACTTTATGTAAGTGTCTTTAAGAATTTACTTTTATGCCTATGGGTAGCACACAGGGGCACAACTTCTAAAATGGCAACCCCAAAACTACAGATTTATGTAGCCCTTAAACTGTCCCCAAACCTGATGCTGGGACCAAAGAGGTTTCCAGGGCAGTGCCCACCCTGGGTGTGCATGTCCAGAAGCCGCCAGCTGAGACAGGTGCTGGAGTGTGAGACAACCTCTATTGAAATTGCTCCTGGAGCAACGTGATGACAGCTCTCCACTAAAAGCTGTGGAAGCCCATCCTTCCCATGCTGGTGGCGAAGCTCTGGAAGTCCTTTGATGTTGAAAAAGGAAGGGTGAGTCTTGACAAGTAGCTCGGAGGTCCCAATCCAGGCATTCTGGGTTCATTTGCCAAAAAAAAGAGGAAAAAAATAAACTTTTTTTTTAGGTTAGTAGACATGGAGAAGGCTAGTTGTACTCCACTTTGAGTTGTCCAACTAAACCAGAAGTATCCAGAAAATAGCAATTCCCTGCCTGAAGGCTGGCTTCTCACATCATATGCGATCAACCCCTTTTTGTCATACAACATGCTAGTGTAAAGCTAGAGCTCATCAACATTACAAGATGTTGCTGTGCAAGCGTTTGCACGTGGACAACCACACGTGACACACATGATAAGAGGCTTCCCGATGAGTCTACGTTTACATCGTTTTTTCTCTTGGAGCAAATAATTTTCTGTGCTTGCCTGAGGAGCAGAAGAGGCTTGACACAACTTAAATCAAGACCTCCAAAGCCTGAGATGTTTTTAATCTCTCCTGGTAAAAGCACTATGATTTGAAACTTGCATTTTCTCTTTATTTAGAAAGGTAATGTGAATAGTATGCTATATTTTAACTTTTGAAAATGCCTTAAGGTCAGCTCCTTTTTCTTAGTGGAAAGTACCCTTGCAGCCTGTTGATGTTGCAGATGCAATAAAATAGATCGCATCAGAAAAACAGAAGTTCTAGGAAAGGCCTCCCTGTAATACAGAGCAGAAATATGTTAAAAACCTGCAGCAAGATAATGTTTGGGGAACATGTCCTGTCATTCACATTTTTAAACAAGGCAGAAAGATGCACCAAGGGCTAGAAAAGTGGATTCAGTTCCCATTTGAAATTTTTTCCAAGACCCACACTCATACGGGACAGCAAAGAAACTAGTACACGTGTCACCAGCGACACAATCTTTCAGCTGTTTCTCTGAATGGGCACTAAACTCAATTCTTGAAGCCTGCTATGTGAACAGCAGCAGGCCTCCATTTGCTCTTTTTATTTTTTTTTCTATTTAATTTCTTGTGGTTTTAGAGCACTTTAATGCTCTATAGCATATGCACTTTAATGTGTACATTAAAACACATCAAATGAAGGGTTAGGTGTAAGTCCACACCATTAGCATGTGTCTCAAAAAATAGATTGCAGCAGGTAAAATGCTTGGTTTTTAAGAGCTAAGTATTTCAACCTGGTGGCATGCAGCTGGGCAGCACCCCAAAGGGGACCACAGCCTGTGGAGGGTTTGGGTCTGCAGCCCCCACTCTAGTTCTCATCACATCTGTCCATGAGGTTCTCTCCTGAGTTCCTCCCATGAGTTCGTACTCAGTGCCCTTGCCTTTTGGTGTGGGATGGTTTATTTTTTGATGACTTTCCTGTTCCAGCGTAGTAGAGACCACAGAAGAGGGAAAGGCCATGTTTATGCTGGGTCTGTGTTTTAAATTCCACTTTGGTTCTACTCTGAGTAAATCCTGGCCTTCATTTTGAAATACTGGGGGATTTTTAAATTTAGATTTCCTTCTATAAAAGGCTGTCAAAAGCTGAAAGATTACTGTCCCACAGTACAAGGAGGGATGCTGTTAGTCTGGCCAAGCAGCTATCAAAAATATGCAGGAAATACAACATAAATTAATTTTTCTCCAAATGTTTTCTGCAGACAAGATCCCAGGCTATTAAGTTAACTCCAGGGACTACAGAGACAATAACTTGAAGTCCCAGGACAGTAGCCAGGTTTTATGTGGTCTTCAGGGATGGGAACAAAAAACCCTACCAAAAATAATAACTTCCCTTTCACCATCGAAAACAGTGAACTCTACATGTCAGCTAGATTTCAGAGTTTATGAAGAAGCAAAAGAGGTGACCTCTTCTCTCTGCAAGGTCATTAAATTGATGACCATTAAAAACTGATTCTTATCCAGATCCATTTGTAAAATTAATTTGCATATTTTCAAGAATATAAATTAGTCTATGGGGACTTGGACCTGATACAAGTTACAGTATCTGTTTCTTCCTTTTCAGTCCTCAAAATGTTAAGACCACTGAGTATTGAAAAATATGAAAAGCTTCAGCCAACCTCCTGACTGAAGTTTGAGGCTCCTTCTCAAACAGGAGCTAAACAGGGTTTCTGACCTCACAGACAGGATATACTTTTATCCCATAACATAAAATTATAGAAAAACCCCTAAAAGATTCCCTTTTGATCTTTGATTGCTATCATTAAAATTTCTTTCCTTTATGGTATCACTTATCTTCTTTCATAGACTGCATAGACACCCTTCAACTAACTGGACATTTATCTGTATGTACCTTCAGTTTTTGTCATGGTAAAATTTTTTCAAGTGGAAAATATAAGGGGGGAGAATGAAAACCAGACATTTTCTCTGGTCATTTAGACATTCAGGTATTTTTTTCCCAAATATAAAGGAATATATCTTAAAGAAAAAAATCTATAGGAGCATGATTTTCCAATAAATTAAAATATTGTTTTCAATTAAAAATACAAATATTTTTAATAAAGCTTTCTTTTTCCACTTTTGAGCCCTGAAATACCCTTGGGTAAACTTGCAGGGCACTTCTCTTCCCTATATCTCTTTTGGGCACCAGCATGCACTCTGAATTGATTCCTTTCCTCTAGAGAATAAAACCATCAATCTCTATTTCCTGTCATTTCAAATTCAAGCTGGATGCTGAAGGAATTAAAAATAATGATTGGCAGAGCTTGGAGAGGGAGCCAGGAGGAGTGAGGCGTGCCAGCTCATCCAGCAGAAAAACTCATGTGAAACAATTCCTAGTCCAAGGAAACCAGACCAAAACTCTCACTATAACATCCATCATTGATAGAAACAAAAACTGTCTTTCTGAGTGTGTTCCAGCTTAATGAAGGGACAAGCAACCAAAAGGAAAAAATAAAGAGGAACCCCCAGCTGTAACAGCACATATGAGCAACATCTCTTCATGAGAGAAAAAAAGCACTGAATTAAAATTTATGGCTTCCCAGTAGCATTACATACCCTGGGAACAGTGAATGTTTTGTTCCTTCCCAAAATGACAAGTGTTAAGATCATAAAACCAAACTCAACTGGAGTAGCAAATTGATTCTAGACTATCTGGTTCTTCCAGGCTGTGTCATGCCGAGCGGAGCTGGTGGTTGGTTGCCTAGGGTAGCAAAATATTAGGAATAACACAGTATTTAGTGACTGTTCCTTACGAGCATGCCTCTGAGAGGGGAGGTGTGTTCGTGTGTTACTCTGCTTAGCATAGCAGAAACCCTAGAACTGAGTCAGTCCTGAGTCTTGCCTTACTAGCCAACTTTCCAACAGCAATGAACTAATAGCATTTCCAAAGGTTAAAATTTCTGTAAATTTGCCAAATGGTAGGGTCATGCCCTGTTTTTCTGCTAATATAATTTACTTCCCTCATTTTATTTCTCATGACCTTTTCCCCACTCTTTGCCACCATCCATTTTGGCCCTTTCCTGTATTGCTACAGACCTTCATCATACTGCTGAAATTATCAGCTTCGTATTTGTGTTTTACTCTGTGCCTGTGCATGCTACAGAACTGCTGTAGCTGTAACAAACTGGCCTAAGCCTTAGCTGCTCCTCATACAACAAACGAGATAGCCTCTTCACTTCAGATATGTGCATGGTTACTCATGTGCCCAGTGTGTTCCAGGCTTAAACCTGGCTTTAATGGAATGTTAACTTGTCTGCAGTAAGCACATAAGCATGTGGAAACATTGTCCTGGCGTTTACCCTTACAATTTGCTGGCATATCCTCCCCCCTTGTTTTTGTTCCAATGAGGCAACACTGCATTCATCCTAGAAGGGTGTGTTCCTAGAAGCCCTGACTCTTGATAAGGAGACCATCAACGCTTTCACCAGAAATGCAATTACTGGATACAGGTGTTCCTGCCCTTTGCTCTGGCACCACCTGGTTGTGGCCAAAGATGGGATAATGATCTGGGTGCATCACCAGTGTTATCTGATGTTGCATGACTTTTATAAATTTAGTAGTTCTTCAGCATTGGAGGGTATCCAACAGGTGGCTCCGAAACTCTTCCCCCTGGGTGTGAAACTTTTTCTTAACTTTTTTTTTTTTTTTTTTTTTTTCACAAGTAGGGTGTTTTAATCTTTTCCCCTCGGATGCTACATGCTATTCCTGATACAGCTGATGTGATCTCCCAGAGGCCCTGCAAGAGATCAGGACTTCCATGCCCCTGTGCCATGTCCTGGTTCAACAATGCCATTTAGTAGCATGAAATGCAAATGAGGACAGATCAGGTATTCACTAAGAGATGCCACTGTTAGCCAAAAGAAAGTAAGAGACACAAATAAGAGCTGATCCCTGACCAAAGATGTAACTCTGCTGTGCAGGTTTCTCTGAAGAGATGACCAGCATTTACTGTATCCTTGTGTTTATTGGACTCTTATTCCCTAGTTCTCAGAGAAATGGGTCTTCATAACTATAATTCCAGTGACCATATTCTCTAGTTAGATGTCTAACTTGTTTCCATTTTCCTTGGGACCACACTTCATTTTTTTGTAGCCCAACAGCATCTGTGGGCAGAAGGATTTCCATGGTGAGCAGGAGCCCACAAGCTTTGGCCGAGCCCTCATCTTCAGCCAATGGACAGCCAAACGTGCAGAGCTGAGGCTTACAGCGGAGAGCACTACTGTACAATTTTGCAATCTGCAGGAGCCCAACTGAGCATGGGATTTGTCTTTCTCTCCAGACCCTTGGTTTCCTCAGGCCATTTATTTCTGGATACAACAGTCCTGCACATGGCTGTTTCCTATACAGAAATGCACCAGGTGCAGGTTTAATGAATGAGGGAGACAGTAACACCCTACTGCATGTGCTCATTAGGTGATTTCCAAATCCTTGTAACTGTCAAGTCAACAACAAAAATTACCTCTGGGACCCAGCCCTGTCCTGCACTCCGTTAATGTATTTCCATAGCAAATGTCACTGCCTGAGACTGCCTTTTGCTTTGGGGGGTGCGGGAAGGCAGGGAAAAACTCTGAGTGTATTTTTATAATGAGGAGAGGGTTTTTTTCTTATGTTCCTACTCACATGGTAAAGGCTGAAATTTGCTTCCTTTCTTCTTGTGAAGGAAATGTTCCAAAAGAAACAAAACCACTGAGTTGCAAGCAGTCACAATGTGGGAAACCTGGAACTGGGAATTGACAGTTTCCTAAAGTCAGGTACTGAAGGTGAGGTTACAATCAAAGCCTTTTAACTGTGATGTCAGCCTCTGTTCTCTCCCTAGGTTTTCATGCAAATCATTGCCTGCATAACTTAAACGAAGTCAACATGAAGAGAAGCAACAGAAGGAGAAGGACATGTTGGCAAAAAGTGCGTATTTTGGATACCTCCATGGTGGGGCAGTCTGGAGAACATGCAGGAGAGGCAGAGGAGCTGTGTGGTGGTGCCACGTGGTCATTCGCAGGTGCAGACGGATGGAGGGGCTGAAAGGAAGAAATGAACAGAGGCTAAAGGTGCTGGGGTGAGTTAATGGCAAGCCTTATGTGAGGAGGGACTGTGAGGTAGCTGGCAGAGGATGCGCCTCCGAGACCAGGGAGACGTGCCTCTCCACCATGTGAAGCTGAACAGAAATGAGAGGAAGGAGGTCCCTGCCCACCTCCTTCTGGGACCATCCTGGCTGACCCTCTGGCCCCGGTCCCACCTGCGTGGTGCTCAGTCTGGCCCATCTACCCTCGCCTGCGCATCAGCTCCTTACCGGGGCCAACTATTTTTCAGCTGCTTTTCAAACTCAGGCTTGGAACCTGTATTTTAGCTCTAAGACAAACATTTTGAAAGCTGTCTTCTTTCTCACAGTGCAAGCACGAGGTGTTTTTAATTATCTTAGGGAAGCTTTCCTTTGGCCAGGCCAATTTGTTCACTGCTTCTCTTGTGTAGCTGGTCTGTTTGTCTTGTGGAGCTGGCCTGTAAACCAGCTATTAGGGGTTTATTGTATAACATTATCAAGAAAGTAATCTTTGGAAAAAAAAAAAAAGAAATCACTTATAACAACCCTATTTTTTTTTCTTTGCACATAACTTCGTAGAGGCCAAATGATCTCCACAGCTGACAACCCAAACTTGCTGGAAAATGCTTGGTCCAAATGAAAATGTTTAGGTTTACTCATGTTTTAGTCCTAAAATGTTTTAAGTGATGATTTGAGCAGGAAAAAGGAAGTTCCTCCTGTAGAGGTATGATATGGGAGAAGGAAGAATTCTTTATTTTTCAGAATGATGTATTTTTGAGTCATCAATGCATGACATGCACAGAGACAAGCAAGACCTGCTCCTTGCTAGATTTATGTCTGTTTTACACACAGAGACACACACACATGTGCATACACTTACACACAGAAAGCAAGCAATGGGGAGAGAGAACAGCAGTGATTATTACACCTACTGGTTTTATTGGTATTGCTGTGCAGACCTTGAACCACGTGGGTGTTGATGGTTGACTTTTTAAGAGACTTAATGAAGGTTACCTTTGGAAATTTTGACATTCATGATGATGAATGTGTTACTCAGAAGAATTCAGTTATCTTAAACAGACTGTAACAAAAATTTAATTTTCCTTTTTTTCGTTTGACATCCTTCTGCATCATCCCTTGTCAGAGCTAATGCCAGTATTTTTCAGATGACTGTAATTTTACTGCTTTCCTACTGACAAAGGGAAAAGAGGTATCTTTCTTAAGTACTTCTCAGAAGGAGAAGAAAAGCAAGACCATTGCAAGTACCGAAAGAAGACTTCTCAATATTTACATTTTTTTACTATTCAAAAGGAAATTTGATGCAGGGGAGTAGCGGAGTACTGATTCTAGTCAGACTATGCTTTTATATCTCATTTCTGAGGCACCTCTCATGTACTGGGAAAATGTTTCCAGACTCTTAAAAGGCTACTCCTCAACCCAGAAAATTAAAGAAACCCACTTGGAAGCCTGGCTCTTTTCAGGGGTCCGTACTTTTTACTGGCCTTATCTTCTAGAGCCCACCTACCTTTCTTCCTTGGGATGCTCTTACACTGGTGACTGCTGATGCATCTTTCCTTAAAATCTATACTCCCTCTCAGTTCTTGGATGTTTGATCATCACTGAAATCAGTTAGAGCATATGAGGTGTTGAATGTATCAGCTCTGATTTTGTACTCTAGTTTATGGGAATACCCAGGAAATCTTGCATCTCAGGCTCTCCACACATGCTTGCAGAAGAACATCATTTTTACATTTGCATTGGGGTTTAAACGTTTCCTTCACTATGACAACAATTAGAGCACTATTTTCTATTTCACTGTAAGTTAGAGCTTTGAATAACAATGGAGAGGTCTAACCACTGCCTGCTCACTGAGCAATCCCTCATGAACTTGTCAGTTCTGCTCACAGATGTTATTTTGTCTGTGGGAGAGTATTTCTCAACCTGTGCCCTGGGGACCACTCGTGGTCTGAAAGACTTCAGAGAATGGTTTGTGAGATCACTCTAAAACAAAGCAACTCCCCTCATGATCTCCCCCATCCCAAGACTGCCCAAACCCACACACACGTTGTCATAACTTTCAAAGGGTGGCCTAATTTTTAGTTGATTATTCATGAAGACCACTGCTTTAGGACTGCTTAAGCAGCCTGCAGATTAGTCCTCCAAAAAGTTTGGGGATCTTTGGATTAAAAAGCATGGAGAAGCACTGCTTTGGAGAAGTGTGTCCACTGTTTGTTTATTTGGGAACATTAAATATGTGCCTCATGCATTCTCTGTAATCTTTAGAGTCCATGACAGCTTGCTGCATCAGGCTTCCAACTTCCACCAGGTGCTTAATACTCATGAATGAAGCATACTAGATACAACAGTGCTAGTAATAAAATCCAGCAGTTGTATATTATTTTACTCCATTCCTTTTGTCTCCTGGACACCTCAGATGCTTCCAAAGCCTTTACTATGAGTGTTGCAGTAGGGTGGGTTGGCTTTTCCAGTATAAACATTGCTCCTGGAATATATCAGCTACTTCATAGCCTCTACTCAAATGCAAGTCTTTTCCCTTCCTCACAGCTCTGCTACACAGCGAGGAAGTGGTTTCTGCTATGCACACAAGTTCACATTGCAGCTTTATAGCTGCAGGAAGACAAGACTGAATGTAATGGGAGCATAAGACAGGGAGAGACTTCCACATCAGAGGCTTCTGTGCTATTGCAGACAAAGAGATCATATGTTTTGAAGGTCCATCTTCAGGCTAGTTTGGTTTCTTGCTCCCACTGATTCTACTGTAAAGCTTGTTGGAGCTTGGTTCCAGGGCTTGCTTCTAGCAGACCTAGCTGGAAACTTGGTAATTCCAGACACATTTTTATGGTACACGTAAGCCTATTTATTCTTGTGTTCATGCTGCCTTTTATCTTAGTGAATTATTTGCACTGCAGTCACACCCATGGGCCCTATCCAGCCACTGCTGAGCACTCAACAAACTCGGGATAAGGAGCTGACCCAAAAGGATTCAGAATAACTCTAAGCAGGGGATGCAAAACACAAATGTGTCGGAGGAGTCAAACTGGTGTCCTGTCTGCTCTGGTACCTCTTCCATCACAGGGAACATAGATATATAGATGGGGCACGGTCTGTTGTAAGTGGACGCTCAGGGCAAGGATCTGAATGCGTCCTGGTAACCCCCCAGCTCATCCCAACAGTTTGGTTGTTAGTTATTAAGCAGCTGAAGGAAAGCACAGGGACTCTGGTATCTGCTGTGACTTCTGCAATCTATGAGCACCAATATTTGCTGAAATAAGAGTTTGGACCATTGCTATAATTTTTTAGCTCAACTGTATTCTTGTAGGTTGATGTTGAGATCATCTTATCCAATGTTTTACTGCAGTGCATGTTGCACATTTTACCCTGTTTCATATGGTCCGCAATTGCAGCCTAGCTCTTCCTATGGCTTGGTGTGTTTAAATCCACCATTTAGCATACAAATTAACATAAGTTTGAGCTTTGGACAGCTGGACGTGATACATTTTTAAGCTACGATCTTGTTTTGGCCAACGGTTAATCATGACACGTTTAAAGCTGTGATTTTAATTTGCATTAGAAGACTTATTTATGCATAACAAATAAGTTTATTTTTCCAGTTCTAATGATATTTACTGCATGTTGAGTAACTTCAGTCTCTAAGAAAGAAATAAAAAAAGGTGCTCTCTGAGTACTGAGTGACACAGCATGTTGCATGCTAATGAACACATGATAGGGCTGGTACCAGTGAGATATTAATCTATGCTACACAAGTACCCAGTTAACCAGACATAGCCACAGTTTTCTTCCAGGTAACACTGTTTCAAGAAGGCAAATGTCCTGGTCTCAGGCGCAGCTGCCAGCACAGTTTTGTTCTCTGCTGTAAGATCCCATTTTGATCTGATCATAAAACTCTCCCAAATTTCTACCATCTGAGCTGAAATCTTTCATGAGGTATTTACCTCAGAGTGGCACTGATGGTTATTTATAACCAGTCAATTTAACAACATGGTTTGAAGTCTTCAGAGAAAGAGGTTGTGAAAACTGTTTATTTTTTAGCAAAACCACAACACTGAATTTCTTTTTAAAGTAGGAGGAAAGCAGCATCTTGTACTCACAGTCATATGAAGTGCCACTCAGCACCCTCAGCAACAAGGTCATGGCTGAGCAGAAGTCCTCATCTCCCAGTAGTCCAGTTCTTCCAGTTCCCGAAGACATAGCTAGTGGTCTCCAGTTCAGACTGAGGAAGGATTTAACTCAGACTTTTACTTTTACACATTAATGTTTTGACCACTAAGAGGCACCCTGGAGCAGTGCATGCCCTGAACTCACTAAGGCTGTAGGAAGCCATTTGTTTTGCAAAGCCCTGCGTCCTTTGAATACTGGTCCACCTCCACAGCCCAGGGCTGCAGGGCACCCTCCCTGCATTATGTAAATGGTCCCTAATCTGCTTCGAGCAGTGACGCTGAGGTAAATGGAGGTCTCCCTTCCTCGAGTGAAGGACACACAGGGATGTTCAGTGCGCTGTGTGGTGGCATTGGCTTTGGTCTGTTCAGCTGGCAGAGCTCTGTAGTGTGATGGCACACAGCTGAGGGAAATGCCATTTTTTACTCAGCACAGCCTTTGCAAAATTACCGTTTGTCTGCACCATAAGTGTCTAGGTAAAGTGTCTGGGAAGTACACATCCAGGATACTTCTGGAATTCATGTGAGTACTTGTTTGACATGAGTAGGATTCATGAAAGGCTCAGCTCAGTTAAGCAGCAGCGGACCCTGAATCAGGGAGGAGGAGGCTGACATGCAGATCACTGCTTGGCAAAATTGCCCCAAGACTTCCCTCTCTCCTTTTCCTTCCCTCTTAAGGGTGCCCTTTTGGGTTCCCAGATGAAGACTTTGCTGAGCACAGCTGGAGAGCAAGGGAGTGCAATAAGCAGGAAAGTAAGAGCCTATTTATCTCTGGCGCGGCCTGCTTTTTTCTAGTCTGGGTGGAAAAGAAGACAAAAGTCCATGGAGCACTTGAGTGAACAACAAATGGCATAAGAACAAATGCAGCAAAAAGGAATGCCAAGGTTGTCATCCCCTGTCAGCAGTTTGGCTGGGTTTCCTCCTCAGAGCAGCACTGGGGAGGCTCGAGGCGGGACCCCGTGCAGGAAGCAGGTGGTTTGCTTTACCAAGAGCCATGCGTAATGGTCAGGGAGCTGCGCCATGCGCTGGGCCAAGCTACAGCAGATGGGCTGCAGTTCACTCCGCTCAAGGATATTTTTCATGTTATGTGTGGAAAAGAGCAGTAACCCGTGTTTGTTATACGAGGCCTTGTAGGATTTGTTTGGAAAAAAGCCATTTTTGAGATAAAAAAAAGCCATTAAAAATGTGAGTCACTGTAATCACATTCAAAGTGCTCCAACATGGCCTTTTATTTGCAAAGACTTCACTATTAAAAGCAGTTTTCCTTTTTTTTTCTACCACAAATTACCTCAGGCTAATTGAGGTGACATTACTGAGCTGTTCATTTGAAATTACTAAAAAAAAACAACTTGAACACCTCGAAGCACTGAATACAAACTATCCACAGTGCAAGGGTACTAGCAAAATAGCTGTGCCTTCTCTGTGGTGTAACACAGGACCTTGGGCTGTAAATGCACCACAACGTTCTCTCCAACACAAATGCATTTCAAAACCTAGATCCCCAAAAGGGCTGGGGGAGACACATTCCCTGTGCTGGGATAAGAATCACGACCAGAAGCACAGGGTCCACCCAGCAGCAGGATGTTGTGGGAAGCCTTGGGCACCTTAGGTGAGGAAAGCCAGAGCCTGAGCTGGTCACCTGAACGAGCCGAAGATGCCAGGGCTGGCATGCACATCCCACTGCTCCCTGGGGTTCGGATGCCCCATTCAGCATTATCAGGTGCTTGTGTCCTCTCAGAAGGGATATACCCAAGCTGCTGCTTTCAAAACACATCCTTTACAAGAGGCCATGAGCAGCAAGGGGCAGAGGGAGCAGAAGCCTTTCTGTCATATATGACAAATAGCAGCATCTCTTTTTTCCAGTGCACCATCACCATCCTTGAGGAGAGACCAACTGACCTGGGCAGGGTTCCTACATGTCCTCCCAAAGCCTATTTACTTACTGCACCTTAAAAGGTTGCTGAATGAGTCACCCTTCTCCCAAATTCAGGCTGAGCTCCCAAGTTGTGCTGATGCTGGAGAAAGAGCAGCTCAGTGAGGTTGCTTACTGCCATTGCCAGGTGCCACCATGTCTGTGCCAGCCTCTGAGCCAGAGGATTTCAGGGTCTCCTGCTATGCTGGGCCTCCCAGGGACCTCTGACCAGGGGCACCTACTCCTTGGCCTGTCGCCAAACTCAGTAATGTCTCAGAAGTCAAGTTGCTGAGGCTGCTGCATCTCTGAGCATGCAAGACAGCCACTGTTAAATTAGTGTCAAACCAGAAAGTGAAGGCCCCTCCAGGGAGAGGTGGCAGCTGAGCTGGATGCAGGGCTGCAGCTTCAGGAAGAGGGGAAGCTGGGCACCTGACCACAGCACGTGGCATCTGGTCCAGTTCTGTGCTACTTCTACAGCGCTGCTAGGATCTGATCTACATTTGGCCCATTGCAGACACTGGAGAAATGGAGAGAAAACAGCCACAGAAAACCATTTGAGAGCTGACAGAAATTTCTGATGGTGGGAGACTTAAAAGGTCCGTCTGTTTGGCTTAGTGAAAAGCCCAAGTCATCTTACTGTATTTTACTAGAGGGACTTACCGAGTGCTTTAAATTACTGGCAAAAGACAAATAGCTGCAGGCTAAATCCAGACAAGTTAAAATAGACGTAAGGCACAGTTCAAAAGCAAACAATGACTCATTGCTAGTACAAATTACTAATGGCATTGGTGAATCCTCTACTTTGACTAGTAGGAGAGGATGGGGTGCCTTCTTCTGTTGATGGGCCAAAGACTTCACACAGAAGTGCATGGAGGAGGTTGTCTGACGAGAGCTGTGCAGAAGGTCAGGCTAGATGACATTGAGCTGCCTTCTCATATCAGCAACCTGACTTTACTCACACTGCTGCATCAAATCCTGCAGCACATCCACACACCCAGCATCCCATCAGTATCATCAGGATATGTCTGTTAGTTAACTGTTAAATATTTTCTGGAAAAAATAAACACATGGGTAACTGAGATGCTTTGTAATAGTAAATCATATTCCTCAGCTCCTTTCCCTTGTAAAACACAGAACAGCTGTTCTTGGCAAACTGAATAGAAGCTCAGGTACTTAGTTGATGTACTCTATTGCTGTACGATGTGTTACCAGCAGTAACCTTCAGTGACAGGTAAGAACTGCCTAATAAGCAGCCCCTGTACCATGCAAGCTTTCTCTCTTACTCTTGGCTGAGGGCATTACACATTAGATAGCATTAGATAGCACGAAGCTCTGGGCCTGGTACACATGCTGTTGAAACTCAAGAAAAACATTTAAATTTTTTTTTTTCAAATGGAGAGGAAAGTCCTGATCTTGTGTTCATGCTGCTCTGGATTTATGCCCAACAGCTATCAAACACAAGACAAATGACAGTGACTCTTTCAACCAGTTTAATGATTCTGGCAAAATATCTGGCAGCAGGCTCCAAAAATTTCATCTAGGCAAGGCAATGCCTATTCCAAGAGTGGAAATGTCCAGCTGCAGAGCTGGCAAGTGCATGTTTGTGCTGGAGCCTTAAATCAATCATTTCTATTTTCCCAATGTGATCTAAGCAAAGTACAAAAATTGGCTCCTTCATCAATGGCCACAGGCCACTTTTCATGTTTAAGGTATTAGTGCCATGGTCTACAGTGATACATTGACTTAATGTAAAACAGTCAGTGTGAGAAACACCTGTTTAATCATTCCTTTACAGTAGCTGTACTTTGAAAACTGACAACAAATGCCCTGTTGACCCTGTCAACAGGGAGTCCGGGAGACCACTGTATGTTAGTGGTCCCCTGAAATCGTTCCTCTGTGTTCATGCAAAACTCTCCTGCCACAACGATATATTTCTGATTCTGCTGTCGAACACCATCCCCCTCATCATTACCTTGTGAACTGACACAGATTGTGACTGAGTCCATCAGCAGTCAAAATGGTACTGCAGACTTATACTGTTAAACACACTTCCTCCCTCAAAGGCTTGGACAAATTTAGGGGCCTAACTAAAAACCTGGAATTTATACTTAATAAGAAACCTACTCAGCAGCCACCTAACTCTTTATTTAGGGTCCATCTGTTGTGCCTGGAAGTTCTTGAGGTGCAAAAAATTCTGCTTCTGTGGATACCCAAATTTGCCCTTGCTTACTCTGGTGGGAATCACAAAGTAAAGGGAATATAATCAAAGGCTGTAGGTTTCTGCAACTTCCTTATAGGGCAGTACCCTGTAAACATTTCCCAGGTGAAGGGAAATGCCCTGGCAGTACTGTATGTTCTTACCAGAGTACACCTGTGGTGTGTACCCACCGCACAGTCTAACTTCCACACAAGGAGGACCTGACAAGAGCTCTGCATGTGAGACAGTACATGCCAAAGAGGCATCAATAGGATACTCAAGGAGCCAGACTCCAGAGACTGGTTCAGCATGTTTCAAACATACATTTATGCACAGCCTAAGGGGCCAGATCAGCTACATGTGCTCCGAACAGATTTAACACGTGACAAGAGGAGAAGGAAAATTTCTAAATAGTCATGACTGCTTAATGTGTTGTGGTGTATTTGCCAGTGTGACCTCCTTGTATATAACTCAATGGTTACTTCAGCCAGAGTGATTGGAAGGTGCCTCCACTTCCCCCAGCTTCAAAAGCTTGAAAAAACGTCTGCCATTTGCCAAGAGAATGTCTCTCTGCTTCTCTAGGCAGAGAATAGTCATACTTCACTTCCAAATCAGTAAAAAAAAAAAAAATAAAAATCACCAAACTATAACTACATACAAAAATATATGGAATCACTCTTTATTCACTGATGTCCCTAATTCTACCCCAGAACCCAGAAACATTTCCTACACAGGACTTCTCAAACTCCTGAGAATCCAAAGCACTAAACATTTTGCTATCTTCTTCTCCTGAAGTGGCCTCAGGTTGTAAATCTTCCAGCTTGGCCCTCCAATAATAATTATGGTAATTAGTCTCTCTCCTTTGAGCTAGTTGCTAACACAGTCCAGCTGATTTCTCCAAAAAGAATAAACAACCAAATTAAAACATGAAAATGGGCAAGCCCCAGGGGACAGTAACAAAAGGGCAAACTGAAATACAGCTCAGTCTAATCATCTGTACCTCAGTGTTACCAGAGTCAACATTTTTCTCTGCAAACAACCCATGGTCCTGCATAAAGTGAATTGGAGGGAGACATCACAAGGGGAGACCATTTTGAGTTCAGAAGACTTCTGGTCACAGTCCATCCTTCCAGCAATGTTTATGCACTTTAAGCAAACAGAAAATGGAAGAAAAGAATCAGTTCTTAGAACAAGTTGTATAGTCAGACACGTGTCCAGGCTTCTAGCGGACTGTAGGACACTCCCTGTACCACAAAACGTGTATCTTAGCCCCATGTAGAACTACTAAACACTCACTAGGCACAGCCCAGTGAGTCTGGCTCAGGGTTTTGCTTCAGGAGTCAAGGCACTTTAAAATTCTTCAAGAAGCTCATAGCTGCTGCATTTAGGACATGGTGACACATGAGGAGTGAGCTTAGCAGGATGCTTGCTGTACAGTGAAGCTCCTCTGAAGGAGAGAACTAATATAATTCTTCTCCCTAAAGAAAAGAGGTCTCACTCCCACTCCTCTTTTTCCCCTGCTTCCCATCAAACACTCCAGTCAGCCTGGCTGACCAACCAGCAAGGAGAAGAAAGCAGGTGGTTTCTGCAGGATGAGTGAAGTGCACTGGCTCACAGAGAGCCACAGTCCATGCAGGACCTCTGAGCTGGGAAAAAGAGGATGAGACTTCTAGCAGCACTGAACCGTTCAAGCAGCTTGCCAGGTGCATGAAACCAGCTTCAAAGCACATAAGCTCGAGCCTCTGTGATGTGTGACCTCTCTCCTTTGGGTTTAGGTGACCAGTGCCCTTACACACAAAACATGAGACCACCAGAAGCTGGGCTGTGGTGAGGAGCAGGCAATAAGCCTGCCAGGTGAATGCCAGGCCCTTACCATGGACAGAAATACAAAACCAGTCCAAAATTAATTTCTTTTTTGCCAGCTGAAACCGTTTGGTAAATACATCCTGATATTTTATGGCAAAAATTAAACAGCTTCACTCTACTGCAGAGCTCCCATTCCCAGGCCCATGGCCAGTTAATACTTCATCTCTCACAGCAGCGTGACCAGCAATGGAACAAGTGCTAAACAAGTCCTGCTGGTTCTGGTCTGTCGAAAATCCCAGGCTGGAGCCTGGGGGACCATGTGAGCTGCTGCCTGCCCCCCACACCCGCCCGTGGTTCCTGAGATCCTGTGGATCTCTGCAAGAAAGTTAGTCTGCAGGTGCAAGTTTTGCATCTTATATCTGGCCCACATTTTTGATGTCAGGAAAATCATTGCAAGAAAATAACTCATTATTAAAAAGAAAAGCTCCAGAGATTTTTTTGTATTCCAGTGAAAAGGCTTTTCTTTTAGCAGACATTTGCCTGTGGTATTTGCAACCTAAATATTCACAAGCAGTATCTGAAAATGACACTGATTCAAAACTGATTCTTGAAACAAATCATGTCCCTTTCTTGTCAGAGCAGTAATGTATTCTCTCTGAGCTTTTCTGGTCATGTAATACCTTAATTAGTTGGAGCACGCTCACATCTCAAAAATCATGTCAAATCAAAAGTTTTAATTGCACATAATTCCCACCAGTATTTTGCTCCATAAATCAATTTAAATTACATTCAAATTTACAGAAAACATTTTAACCCTTGTCATTTTTTATAAATCCACAGGAACAAAAGAAGCGTTGTTCAAGAAGAAATACAGTAGTTTAAAATAAATAATAACTTTTGCCACAGATTTTTACATTTGATTTGCTGCCTTAAAGAGAAATCCCTATACCTGGTAGCTTTTATTATCTCCTCCAGCCCTCCTGAATAATGGAAACAGATTCTGGAAAGATGCCCAAAGCCAATAGTTTAAAAAAGAAACAAACCCAAATCCTTTCACCCATTTGTTTCCCATGTCACAGAATGAAAAACTGTAGGCCTCCCATTTCCATCTTTAGCACACTTGAGACTTAGAAAGTGGCTTAAATTTGACTTGCAAAAGAAAGATAGAGGCATGCCCTTATTCCCAGGAGAAAGCATACAAAAAGAACGTGCATTTTTTTTGTTATTTTAAGCTTTAGAAACTTGAACTCAAGCTGTGAGAGGGGAACGGAAGGCCACGGGCAGGCACCTGGTACAAGTAAGGTGCAGACACAGAGTCTTGTGCTGTGCCAGCTGGAAAAGCTCTACATTGCAAAACAACTTCACTCCCCCACGCCCCACGCCCTGACTCCTGGGACACTGCTGCAGAGGAAAAACTGCAGCTCTGTGTGCACTTTGTAGGGTTTGAAATGAAATTGTCTTACGGATCTTCAGCTGTACCTATTTTTAAAATGAAATAAACAGTTATCTGGGGAAAAAAAGAGACCTCATTTCCTCATATCCCACTGAAACAAAACACACAAAGCCTATGGCCTCTATCCATTTACTGTGGGTTAATTCAAAACTAAAAGAAGTATCTTGTCCAAGATGCAAACACTTTTCAGGAGAACTTTCACTTGTTCCTGCAGAGGTGTCTGACCCCTGGTGCTATCAGGCAGGGATAAGTGGAGCCATGGTAAATGCCCAGAAGCTTTCTTGTTGGAAGGCTGGAACTGAGGGACACCGAGACCTCCCAGACCTGAACACAGAGCCTGTATTGCCATGGTTCCAATCACTGCTGGCTCTTCAAGTCAGTGTGGAGACACTACCATTTAATGAAGGAAAAATTGTACTGTTACCTTGACTCTTTGTGATTCTGTTTTTTACAGCCTTTCCTCATCCAGGATTGCCAGCGGTCTAGGAAGGAGTCAGGTGTTGCTCTACTTTTCTTTTTTAGGAGTATTTTTCCAAGACACACCAAGGGAGGGAGCCTGGCTAACCCATTCCCTTTAGAGAACTGTGCACTTTCTTCATTAAAACCTTGTTTTCCTGAAAATAGATGCTAAATCTCCGGTTAGTGTAAACTAACAATATAGCCCAGCCCAGTCCAGCTCAGTGCACAGGACTCTCCTGGAAAGGTATAAAGTATCAGGCATGGTTCCCCAGCTCTGCCTTGGCTGGGCACCACAAATCTGCATGTGTACGCATGTGCCTATGTTTATAGCAAATGGTCTCTTTCCTCCCCCTCCTCACATCAATTTTTATTTCCTTGGCAGATAAGAGAATGAATCTGATGGCAGAACATAATCAGGATTTTCTCTCTACACGTAATGTAAATTACTTCATGTGTACATATTTGTGTATATTGTATATGTGTCTACAGTTTTGATTCCTGAACATGACGGATCGGATTTTTAAAGGCATTATACATATAGCAAAATACTTTGAAGTCACTTATGAAAATTCTCATTTGCCACCTTTGTCTTTAAGCATCTACACAGACCTGAGGGGTTTCATAGAGGAAATTTTATAATCCTATTCTGTGCCTATTTACACTTCAAAGCAATTAAGCCTCTAAAAATATCCTCAAGAGGAATTGATACTAGGAGAATTTCCCATTCCATTAATGGTTATTTCATTTTCCTTAAGGCTTCCTTTATCTTCAGAACATATTTGGGACGGCAATGGGATAAATTAAGTAGGATTAAATAATACTATGACTCATCTACCTACAGGAGTTCAACATATACTTGAATATGTCCAGCAAAAAGGTGCTGCTGATCCTTGTTCCAGTGGAGTTCCTCCTGTTGATTGGCATGTAATGCGCTTTCTTCTTTCAGGTTTGACTTTTCGCTGAGTCATCTTCATTATTCAAAGTGCCATAGTGAGAACTGTGAGAATCTGGTTGTATTTCACTTGTCAGTTTTTGTCCTAAGGAAATGGGGTGAGAGAAGGGAAAAACAACAACTCTATGAAGAATTTTAATAAAACAAATCCCCCACCAATCTATCATTTAAACATTCTTTGCTTCAGTAATCATTGTTTTTATTTGACTGGTTGTAACAATAGCTTGGAAAAACTCTGAAAAATTCCTTGAAAATCTGTTGGGAACAGGAATAGAAAATAAGGGAACAGTGTATTTATTAAATATGACTAGAGCACATTTGTGACTCAACTCTCCTAGGTCATCCCATTATCTGATATCTCATTTTTAAACGAAGAGACAGAAAAAAAGCCCTACTTACCAGGAATATGTCCACAGTCAATAAAAGGAATTTGTAAATGCTCTCCTTTTTTATTTCTTGCAATTACAAATACACCAAGGAAAGACAGGAGACACCTGCAAAATAACAGTGGCACAGTATCATTAGAAACAGTTTACTGCATCTGAGATGAGAATTTCTTTCCAAATTTCTTTTTTCAAGGACTTTTACAAACCCAAGCTGCTCATTTTATAAAGAAACTTTTCTTCCTAGCAGCTCTATAAATTAATCTTGGGCTCCCTTTCAGTCTAGTTTTTTGCCTCTTGAAGCTTTATTATCAGTTTCAAAGGCTCCAAAGGCAAACTTACACTTTCAGCAATATATGGCTAACCAAATGCCTGTGAGTGTGAGACCACAACATTTGAATCCCTGAGCAAATCTTCACAGAGCATCTAAGCTAACATTCTAGCGTTTGCAATTTCATTAACAACTCAGTCTAGCTGCAGACAATCAACATCTCTGTTGTTTTTCTCATTTGATTGTGTGCCTCAGGGGCAAGCTGTAAGCCAGGAACAATGAGAAACTGCTATGCTTGGATAAATCTTTTATTTGCTCTGTGTTGGACACACAACCACTAATTCCTGCCTGCCAAATACATGGGTTGAATTTGCTCATCTCCATTTTCTGTCACTTTTCCTGCAGTTAAACAAGATAATGGTTGTGTGCACCTACTCCAGTCTGACTGTAGAACATGAAGACATCTGTAGCTATCAGCCCCATTTATTTGACAGCACTGAGGCAAGCACCTCCAGCAGTTCTGAGAGATGCTTTTAACCATCTCACACTCATTATCAAGTAACTGTCACCTGTCCCCAGAATTGCTATGGTGTTGGTAACCAGCAGGTTTCTGCTCTCACAACGTCTAGGCTCTTTTCAAATATTTGTTGTTAACAGCTTCTTAGTATGCTCTGAGCTTTTCCTTGGGCATGCTGTGTCTTTTTCAGAAAAGGAAGATGAGGGAGAGATACAGTACTGCCTTGTAGGCAAGCAACTTATGTAATTGCCCACACCTAATGGCAGCAAAGACCCGTCAGGCACGCCGGTGGAAGGTAACATGGGAGAAGATTTCTTGCAGTTGTAAAAGCACCCCCTGTAACATGATCTTTGGCAGAGAGCAGTGATTTCTCCTTTCTGCTGCAGGAACACAGGCTGCTGTTTTTTCATTCTGTCATGAGATTAGTAGTTCATAAGTGTCTCACATTTTTACATATTTGGATTCAAAACCAGGCCTTCAAAATCCCAAAGCACAGACATCAATCTTTCCTTTTATGTTTTTTTATCCTACTATAATGGCTATTCTATAATACTTTAATAACAAGACAAGTTTCTCCTTACTGAGAAAAGAAGGAATTCCGCAAGGCAATGCTTTTTCACTACAAATGTTAGTGCAGATTTTAGACCCATACACTTACCCAAACAGAAACATGAACATGCTCAGCAAAGCTGCATTTTGGAATTCCTGATAAAATATGACCCCTGGAATAAGACAGAAACAAGAATTGCAGATCTTGACTGGCTTCCAAGTGATATGAATTACAACTGGGAGGGTCAGAAGGAGTGTCATGCTCAAACAGAGCAAAAAAATCCCAAATAAGGTATTACTACCCATCGTGGTGGGTTCACTTTATGTACCCATATTCCATTATCTAGGCTTTCTCAAGATGCTGCGTGGGACTGGAGAAGATTTAGTCTACCAGGTTGGAGCATGTGCTGTGTTAGTAACTGCACAGATGAAGGTATTTTTTGCATTGTCAGCAACAGTTTTCATTCAGGTCAAACTCAAGGTCTTATTCACAAGCAGTCATACCAATATAGCTAACAGGTTCTTCATGGATTTAGTTAAGCCACTCTAACAGACCGTGTGGATAACTTAACTCCAATTTGGAACAGGTTTTCGATAACTATGTCCCTAATGTTTACACCAAGTTAATCCAAGTTTGCCAAATCTTTCTGGCTGAAGGGATCACTAGCTCTTTCTGGTCACCTCTCTTCCAGGAATTAGCACCTCTGCAGTGGAGGTGACAGAACCAGATGTGTATCTGGATCTCAGCTGCCCCAATTCACAGCCAAGTATATTAGCTTTAAACCACTGATGAGCATACTTTTGCTTAGAAACGCCGGAGTGTGAACCAGCGCAGCTGAAGCGTGACTGTATCTTCAAAGACTGTAACTTGGGATGGGGGAGTCATGAGATGCGGCATCTTCTATGAGCACCCTGGCAAGATTCAGCAGAGGATGTTCTTCTAAGCCCTACACTGGTTTAACTAACCTGGTGCAAATGCATGTGTATCCAGTCTCAAAGTTATTAAACCATTACTGAAGAGGTATTTGATCTTTTAAGGAGGCACAAGGCCAAATTCCCCATATGGTCACAAGAACACAACCCCCTTTTGGCACAAGTCTCCTCTCAGTCACAAAGTGTAGGTCTCTTCTAACACAGGTGCTGAGGCAATCTGTGCATGAAGCTAACTCCCCTTCTCATTAATGGCAGCTCTGCATGAGAAACTCCTGCACAGCAATGACAGGAAAGCCCCCAGTGTGTGTTAAAATGAGTCATAAATGTTCTAACAACATGATCATTTGGGCTCATTGCTGATACAGCATCTTAGTCATCCTCCCTGCTCATGTTCTTACGCTGTGCACCATTTCCAAGATTTGCAGTCCCTCTTTAACAACGTTCAGTTCAAAGTTCCCACCCAGAATAAAATGTTAAACACTTAAAAGGTCTTTGGAGTCATTTTATTTCCTTCAATTAACCTAGAATTCCACCTTCTGAAATGGAATATACACTAACTACTATGAAACACAGCTGGTTGTCATTTGAGTGGTTTGCCAGGATGTTAAAATTACTCTACCAGTTCGGATATGGAGAGGCTGGTGTGCACATGGTAAACGCATTTACTGGATGTCAGGATGAGGCTAAGATAAATGCAGGTATTTCTAGTAATCCAGTAAGACACTGTAAAAAGTACATATCCATTCTGGAAATGCTAGAATTTGATTATTTTTATTTTTCTTCAAAAGTTGTAAACTTACTCATTTTTCAGAACTTAAACACCTGTCACTTAGGAAAAACTTCTTTTTGTGAAAACAAACATGACTGGTTTGTATTCCTGTTCACAGGCAGTAATTCTTGAAAACCCGATGTTTAGAAAATAGTTCTGTAGGGGCAGAAGGCCAGAAACAAACCTGAAATGATGGCACTGGTGGTGAAGAACACGAAATTTATGGGCACAACTGCTGTTGCTTCGTACAAATGCACTGCTTGATTCAAGAACCTGGAAGACAAGCATTATTACGCCTCATACCTACAGGAGGTTCATTGCACTATAAGTCAGGTTAAGGTACTTTATGTCCATTTAGCAATAAGTGTGACCATTTCTTACCAAAATAGCAAGTAGCCCTGGACAGATGCGTACATATATTGAATTTACCTTCTGGTTTTGACTCTGCAGGGTACAAACAAATAGGAAAACCAAAAAGGTTGGCGTGGATTCTTCTGGCCATAAGCTATCATTGGAGAGTCCTTTGAAGCAGTGTTGGAAAAATTTTGTCTGCCACAGATAAGGGAGGAATGCTAGGGTATTACTGCTTATGCATCAGTTCTTGGAAGCAGTGCTGCCTGTGAGCAGCCAGGGACAAGTTGCTCTAATTTAAACAGGTTGTGTAAGGGTCTATTTCCAGCATGGATATGAACACGCAAGTCCTGGTAGGAACTGTTTCATTTTGCTGAAGTCCACATTCCTGCTCCTGCTCAATCTGACTTGGCTAGAATATGTATTTGTATGTTTATCCATGCAATCATACCCTAGACACACTCTGTCCTGCTGGAAAAGTCCAGGAAGGTGGCTCCAAGACTGTGCTGCTTGTGTTGGAAACACTCTGTTGTGCACATCAGAAAGGCAACACAAACCCTCACCAGAATCATAAGCAAGAGTGTGCAGGACCACAGAAGCGTCCACTGCACACAAACTTGCAGGATCAAGACATTGACCATGGAGCAGACTGCTCAGTCTGCATCAGCAGATGAAAAAAACCCAAAGCAATTAACCTACTTGTATGGAGACCAGAGCTATCAGCATTTACCCATAGGGTGATGAATCATGAGTGTAAACTCTCGGATGCACCAGCAGATAGTCTGTTATGTAAACGGTGCGTTTCAGACCAAAAAAGAAAAATCAAGAGGCTGCAGAGTTTATTCAAAACCTATAAAAAGAACCATACTGAAATGTTTCACCGGTACAATATACGTACACAGTAAAAATCCAAGCTTGGATCTGTTTTTGCCATTAAAGTAATTGCATGGTTATTTTAGCAACTGTTGAACAGTCTCCATGGTGCTTTAAAAATAAAGAAATCCTACATATCCACAGGATAGTCAGGATTTTGAAGTCATTGAAAACACCTCATTGTTTTCTCCCACTTGCAACAAACTTGGTCACAGGGACTACAACATTGATAGCAAGGCCCAGCATTGAATCCAGGAGGATGTTGCAGCACAGGCTGTTCTGAGCTAATACACCACAGTCAAATAAAGTAAGAGAGGAAAAAAGTAAAATGAAAAATTTAGACTGACAACACTGTCTCTGTTAGAAAATGTGTCCAACAGAGAGAAAGAGACAGAGCCCAGGGAGTGAAATGGGCACAATTTGTTTCTCTTTTATTTTGACCAAGCAAATGAAAGAAAGAAAAAACTGGCAAGAAGAAGACATTAATTCAGCAGCTTCCTATTTACCAAGTTTTTATTTCCCATTTTAAATGCCCTGAGCTGTTCTCCCAGCAAAGACAAGCTGGATATAAATCACTCTATAATCTGTTACAGAGGAGTTCCTGAGTCAGCCATGGAGAGTCACTGCATAATAGCGCATGGACTTTCTGATTCCACATGGGAATGGTATGTTCTGCCATGAGAAAGCTGGGTTGGCTCTTCTACCAGAAAATAATCATGCAAGTAAACACTCAGGCTCACACTGGAGCAGTCTAGATGAGATTACTGAATGATGCTATCAGCACCTGAAGCAGAGGGACTGGCTTAAAGGGAATGGACTCTCCGTCCAGCTGCTAGCCCCAGCAATCTCTGAGGGCAGCATAAAACAATCATTTAACAGGCCAGAGGCCAGCAGGGAAAACTCTGATGTCGCCTGCACACTAAAAGTTAACTATTTCCTAAAAAGGTACAGACACACAGGGTAGCAAAGCACAACATGCAGTTTTAACAGAGGCAGGGAGAAAGTTGGGGGAAACTCTTCTTCGGTCTGACAAGTGACATAAGCTAGGAAAAAGAGATGCATAATGAGGCTAAACATGGCCATTTGATTATTCAGCAATGAAGGTTTCTAAAATAAAAAAAAAATTCCATAAACATAAATTTCATTTAATGAGTTCAAAACTAGAACTGAATTTGGGAAGACCTTGTATATGGTAATAATGAGAGGAGGTAGCAATTGTATAAATAATTAATTATAAACTGAGAAATAAAGCCTAAATAAACAATATAATCAGCTTCAGGCAATTCATGCATCTGTCAAGGCTCTGCCAAGAATTTTTTGTCTTTAAGTGCAATGAATCTGGAGCCAGTATCGGTACCAACTAAAACTGACAAGTAAATGGGTACAAAGGTTAAGAGATAAAGAGAATTTCACTTACTTGACTTGGAAAACACAAGAAGTTGCCATTAAAACAACCATGATATAGAAAACAGGGTAAGTTAGCTGCATTTTCCCCTTTGCAGAGAGTGTTATCATGCTGGCCACAGCCTTTACAGCAATAACAGTCAGCGATGCTGAAAGGGAAAGGGAGAGATTAGCAGGGCAGGGTTCACAGCAATGATCTCAGAGCATCACTGAGGAATGACAAGGTGCCAGGTCAGAGCCACAGAGCTGATCACTTAAAGAGACACTGAGGTAGGGTTTGGGCACCTAAAACCAATTTACAGGTGCTTGCTAAGTTACTGCCTAAACTCAGACTGGCTTTAACTCTGTGTGTGCTTTGTGTTTTGCTTTTAAGTTCTTGTAGCACTGAGGTCTGCAACGCTGCATCTACCCAAAGTTTCCCCAATTTCACTAGGGTAGCTGAGGTTAGAGTCAGGTAAAATCTTGCAAGGTAGGACTCTGTGTGTATGTGAGAGAGAGAGGCTGAGCTCAGGTAGAGGAAAGAACTGGATCCATTTCCCACTGCTAGGCACATGTCCTAAACACGGGACTACCAGTCAGAGGTGGTACAACAGCTTCCATATCTTCCAGACATACTTTATTTAGTTCCAGTTGCTATTTTGGAGGCCATGTTGCATTATTCAGGAGAGGTCTGAGAGGTTTCATTATCTGTTCAAAGCAACTGGGACATCTCCTAATAGCAGCCTGCATGTGGCACCAGCAGCCTCAAATAACTCCTCACCCTCAGAATTTTTCTGCTGAGATGGGATCTGGCAAAAGCTGGCTAAAGCTGACTGTTGGGATCACATCACGAAGCACTTAACTCTCCCCACAAGTTATGTACAGAGAGCAGACAACCAATACGGGGGCCTGCATTTTGTTTTGGGGACCAGGCTCTTAAGACCATTTGCTGGATTTAGCCCACAAAATAGCATATTTCAGTAGTGTGTTTTAAATCCATTTAGTCATTGTCATTGCATCACCACAAACAAATCTCAGACAGCAGGCAATGATTTTGATAGATATCACCAGTTCAGGGAAGTCTTGCCATACACATCTTTTAGAAAAGAGGCTGACAGTTCAGCTAAGAGTTACTTTATATTTCCTTCAGGAGTGTGCTCTTAGTTTGCTGAAGCTAACCCAAGTAGGCTATGATTACTGCAAGTAACATGTAACAAATTAAAAAGAAACTAAAAATTATAACAGTCAGGGTGCAGAGATGTCCTTTGAAGAAGGGTAATTAATTGTCAGGAGCACCGTTCCCCAGCTGGGATCTAGTTCCAACCTCTTCCAGAGTTGAGGAGTGTTGGATTTCAGTGGTCTGATTCATCCTCCCATAACTGCAAAATTCAGATTGGCAAGAGAAGCTGCACTGTGCAAAAAGTTCAGGCCAAGGGTTGGAAGAAAAGGTGGGGGAAGAAGAACAAATTCAGGTCTGTGGCTGCAAGCATTTTTCTTATAGCAAGTCCAAAGTTCAGGGGGAGTTTGAGATTTGCATACGTCTTGTGATGATCCTGTTCTCTGTCATGAAATTCACTATTTTCATGACAACCTTTCCACCTAGTACTTCAGTTCTTGCTCTGTAATGGAAACAGGTGGAGTGGTTTAACAAACACAGCAGTAAAAGTGAGCAAAGGACGTCAAATCCTGACCTGCAGTGGTGCTAATGGTATGATAAAAACCCCAAAAAATACACTCAAGCCCCAACAAGCAGCCTAGATAGAAATTGAGATTTGCACTTTAACATAGGGGAGTTATTTTAAAAGAACACTTACAGGTAAAAATTAGTAGTATGAATTGTCCAGCTAAGGGTAAAGATTGCTGAAAAATTGTTTCTGATGAGAGGGCAGTTTCCATCCCTTGTAAATTTAACAAACCACAAAATAAATCATCAGGGGTTTTTCTGTTGTTTGTTTGTTTGGTTGTTTTTTTTTTAAAAAAAGTGGAACGATCTTTTTAGTTAAAGTAGCCCTGGAATAAGTTTCAAAACCTAGGAAATGTTTTTCTTATCTCTGATAGAATGACATCCCCCTCTTCCCCTCTTCCCCCTCCCCCTCCAAGGCTAATGTGACAAATGATATCACTTTCCAGCTGTTAGGGCAGGAAACTCAGAAATCCCACTCCAATCTGAAATATTTCCCCAAAAACTTATGATAACTCCCAGTATATACTTAAGGTAAGATAATTCTCACCAAATGAATTTGCAGAGTTGTACTAAGCAAAATGTTTGCACATTTTACCATCAACTCTATTTTCTTTATAATGAAAGTAGCTCTCATATCCAATGAAGCACAAAGGCTGCCTTCTTTATGAAGAAACCTTTCTACATTTAGTTTACATCTGTACAAACCCTCCACCAGGAATATATTTGTGCATATATGAGAAAAGGCAGAGATGCCCTTCCACAACCTGTCACCAAGAATTTTCTACACAGAGACCCCAAGCCTCATCCGCCCTTCCTGCAGCCAGGCTCCTCTGAGGGCAGGACATGTGTCAGACATCTAAGAGCAAATCTGCTGGGCCCTCTCTCACCCCCCAGAGCTCTGCTCAGCAGAAAGCTTGGAGACCGAGCAGAAGGCTCTAAGTGTAGTTCTGTGGGGATTGCCGGTCACCAGGACAGCGGCAGGAACCAGACCCAGCCACAGTTCTGGGTTTCTTGCTCGAGGGAAATGTCAGTATTTCAAAAGTTCCATGAACCAGGATTTGTTCATTTGTGTCCTTTTTGTAGAGTAGAAATAACAATACATTTTTCCTGAAGCTGCATATGCTCACCAAAACCTTATCAGCCACCAGCTGAAATTGTTATTTTTGGTTCATTGCAGCCTGACCACCAAACTGCAGTTAGTGCCTGTTGGGGCACAGGTTTGCAGCCCTGCTGCTGTTCAGTAGCTCCACGTATCCCTTTGGTACTGGTGGCATCAGGGCTGGCAGGCTCCACAGCAAAATAAACATGTGGGGCTGCACAGCCCAATGGCCCAGGTATCCTGGAGTCACGTGTTGACCTTGCTTGGGGCAGCCACCATGGTTGGTCTGCCCAGAACTGCAGCAAAGTGTAGAAGCCCATCTGGGGATCTTCAGCTATGCAACAAGCTAGCTGGACCCACTCATTACCCAGGAGCATGCAGTGCTTCACGCTTTTCACGGCAGTGTTGGAAGCTGTGAAGCAGTTCAAATGAACTCTGCCAAAGCTCCCAGGCTCCGTGCAAGGAGGTGGGGTTCATCTGGACCCACATTTCACTCCTCCAAACCAAGAGCAGCCGAACAGTTAGTTCTAAGGCTTCTGGGGCTTCTGGGGCTTTTCTATCTCTGCCTCATGCAGGGAGCATGGAAATCTTTCAAGGGTTGTGCAGAGGGAGATCGCACTGTTCGTAGCACTGGGAAACTTAAATGGGAAGACTGGCCCAAAAATGTTGATCCAAAAGTCTGAGCTTTTCAGTCAGAGATCTGAAGGAAGGCAGTTAATGAATCTGTAAGGGTTTTTCACATTCAGTTAAATCAGACTTGTGTAACTGGCAAACACTCATGACCAGCCCCGCTGGAAATGTGCTTTATAAGTCTTTGCAGACTAATACGTGCACCTACTGAACTCAGTGAAAATATAAGTATTGGCTTCAATGGCACAGTTGAAGAACCTTTCATTGCAACCAAAGAAATGTGCTGCCCCATCAGGGTTCATGAAGAAGTGACAAGGTCGGGAGAAGACATGGGATGGTGACAAATCCTTAATATATGCCTGCAAGCAGTAGATCTTTAGAGAGAGCCTCCTGACATTTTTCAAAATTGATTCAAGTTTAACTTTACTGAAAGCTGCCTGATAAAATTAACTCCTTTGTTTCCCTGGGTATTGAGTGTGGCAATGTTAATCACAAGGCAAACTTCAGTGGCCCACTGACTTTTTGTTATGCTTCTGGAAAGGTGGTAAAGTATGAACTGTTGCATATGCAAACAAGCATAGATAATTAAAATAAAAGTTCCCGTATGGTCACAGCATACAACTGCATTTGCGTACAGACTGCTTACAAGGTCTTAAGCTGCTCTGTTTTAAAGAACTGATTTTCAAAGCTAGCCTGCTCTCCAAAACAAAGTTTCAAACAGTCCGCTTTCCCAGGATCTAAAGTGTTATTTTAAAGAAGCTTCAGAAATACCATTGCACACAGCATATTAATATCGGGAAATTTGTAAAAAGAAATCCTCCCAGCAATAAACACAGAAACTATGCTTCATAATCAGCTTTTTTTTTCAAAAAGAGACCACAGTAAGAATCATGTGAAATGTTTCAGTGATTCTCCTTCAGCACTCTGCTTTGAAATGGCCCTAATCTAAACTAGCTGGGGAGACTGAGTGACAAGGAATTATCAGGTAACAGACAACAACATTAAAGTGAATAGTAAGTTCTTACCCAGTAGCGCTACCATCATTAACAAAACCACGATGTGCTTCACAGCCTTTCTTTTATAAAAATAGAGGAGAATGCAGAATATTATAATTTCTAAGATCTAAAAATAGAAGGGAAGAAAGTTATGGCTGTGAAACTATGTAACAAATACTTCATTCAAAGTCTTTGAGATGTCACATTCATTTTCTCTTCTCTAACAGTTCAAAGGAGAATTATTTTATTAAGCATTTTCTGCTAAAAATTAACTCTATTGCCAGTTGACTGAGCTATCAAACAATTGTCATTTATCTTTCCTATTATAACAAAGGTTAAACTTTGAGCATTTCTTCTTTCTTTATCTTTTCTTGTTGCGCTTCTAGCTATATTTCGTCACTGGTAGTGTTGAGAAGACCTTTTTAATGTAACAGCAAAGATACCCACATTTATTGGTAATAATTCTTACAGAAACTATATTTATAATTCCTAATGAGTAAAGCACTTACCTGGAGGTACAGCAGTCTCTCCTTCTAGCTGTGGTATTCTTCCTGTCACTCTTTGTGACATGCAAGCTTACTTTTGCTACTGTCTTCACCCTTCTTTCCAATTCTACTAAAAAAATTCCCCTAAACACTGTCTTTTTGTTCAAACTTTCTGCTATACATCATAAGGAGGAAAACATCTATTTCATGTGGTGGTTCTCAAATCACAGGTACCTGTCAAGAGTTTACTTTGAAAAGCTCAGTGACACACTAGCAGACCATACTGCAGCACATCTGCAGTTACTGAAGCAGTTTCAACTACACTGTGCATGGTCCAAACTTACTCCTGAAATAACATCTGACAGCTGAACAGCAGATAGTTACATTTACTGACTTGCTGTTAACATGGCTTTTTGCAGATTCCTTTAGTAACCCTTGCCTTTTGCCTTCTCAAAAGTATGGGTACTCTCCCTCCTACCCACGCTGCCCGAATACCCCTCTATGCCTAAAGAAAACAGCAAGTGCAAGAGCAAAAAAGCTTCTGTGAAGCCCAAAAGACTTAAGGAAACAGGGATTATGGACCTCTGCACTGTGAGGTGCTCAGAAGCTTGGTAGCCTTAGAGACAGCATGAAGAAATAGAAGCTTATTTGTGCACATTGGAAAGAAATCAAATAGGGGAAATAAGACAGAAAATTAGATTACCATCTTTAATAAACCTGGTTATTGTAATTTTTTACCAACAAAACAAGTAATAGAAAAACCTTGTGTCTATCTCCTTGGTTTCATGACCAACATACTATTTTATAATGCCACTCCGCTCTTAAACCAACAGTTGCCATAAGGCAGCACTAGACTCAGAAAGACTTGGGTGTTGTGCTGATGAAATTTCCAAAGAAGCAACAGAACAGTTACTAGAGGCAGTTATATAACATAACATGGCTGATTTCTCATTTTGGAGATGTACTGCAGCAGAAAGCAGTCATCAGCTACATTCAGTTACTAAAATTCTCTACCACACTCACAGCTCCCCCGGTTTAGGAATGTTCAAAAATATGAATAGAACACAATTATGCTTTAATTAATTTTTTATTCACCTTCACACTGATCCCTTGCTCACAAAGACAACTGAGAGACAATTGCATCTCAGAACATTACAAACACAAATCTGGATTTTATACCACCTGTCTTTAAAAAACAACAAATATTTATCACAAGATTTAAAAAAAAGGCAAATTGGGGTTTGTTTGGGTTTTTTTTAATGTGTCTCCTCCTGCTTAAAAGCAAACAAACCCACCAAGAAGACTCACTTCTGAGAGGAAACAGCCAAGCAAAACCATCTAAAGGACATAAAAGAGTCCATGATGACAGCTCTAGGAGGGGTGCCACAGGTCTATGTGCTTGGCTGCCTCTGTCTCTTGGGGAAGCCTGAAGAGCAGCAGTGGTGTAGGGCCAGAGATGGCAGTCCTGTGTTCCAACCTGGGGAGAAAGCTGATGTTTGTTTTTCAGGGCTGTTATTTAAGTTTACAAAGCTCTGTCAAGTCTTGCACACAAAGCATGAAATTCAAACAACTAGTTCTCACCTCATGCTTCCCAGCAGCCAAACTATTCTTCCATGGTTCTCTACTGCTTGGTGACCTACCAACAGGTCACCTTTAATCAAAAAACAAGGGAGAGGCCATCACATTGAGTCACACTGCAAGCAGAGTGCATGGTTCTTAATAGGACCTCATGCAGACAGGGACCCTCCTGGGATGCCTCACCTGTTGCCTTTCATAGTCTCCAGCGAATTACCCTAAATAGTTCTTGCTCTCATAGTTGATAGCTGTGGTAGTGTCAAATACAAAGTCCAGGAAATAGAAGTGCACAGATTATATCAGCTTCACATATTCTGTTTAGAGGAATTGAAGGACCTGCTTACAATAATTTTTGCTATTATAACTGATCTCTACTGAAGTCTTCTCAAGCCCGCATCTCATCAACACTTTTTTATATTAATGTTTTCCATGTTTTTAAGCATTACCAGAAGGCACCAGAACAAAATATCACATTATCTGTCTCAACTGTTTTTCTGGGCTATACAGCAACATAGGGACCAATGAACCAGGAAGGTCTTCTAGGCACTTTGAAGGAAAAGCAGAAATGTTTTAAACTTGATTTTACAGATATTAAATATTAACAACCCAATTCTCACTACACTTCTCTTTAGGGAAACCTCAGAGCTTAATCTATAAATGATGTCTTGTGTAGTGACTCAAAATGCACACAAGCAAAAGAGAAAAAAACCAAGCTAAGATAGTCATTCTTGCTCAGACATGATTATGCTACTGCAGAGTCTCAGAAGGTGACTCAAAGTTGTCTCATGTGGGAACTAGAGGCTATTTCTGCAGAACTCTGATGCCAGTGAAGTGCCACATGGGGATGGTTTATCGCCCACACAGAACATTTTGTACCTTGGGGGCTTTGTATTTCTCAGCAGACCACATTTTGGGGCTACTTTTAGAAAGGCTGTTGGATTGAATTATACTGCTGTACTGTCTCCTTTCTAGATACTTACACTGGAAACTCTGCAACTTCTGTTGTACATTTTTATATTTCTGCAGCCAACCTGTGCTAGGCATTTTAGAAACAATTATGAAGAGCTAGTTCCCTGCCCAAAGAGAATGTTTACAGCAAGCTTTGCTTGAACTTCCAGCAGAGTCTCTTGTGGATCCTTTCAATCCTCCCTCTTATTTGAACAGAGGAAGCTCAAACCAGATGAATCCAAGAAGCAGAAAGAACAAATAAAGCTTGATATGTTGTTGAGTCGACAAGATTTGCTGTGTAGTTACTCCAGCCTTCCCTGAAATCCATGCTATACATGTAGAATTGGATGCTGGCTGGGGCCAAGAAAAGAAAGAAGAGGGGAAAGAAATTCCAGGGTTTACCCATCACCTCCTCATAATGTCTCCTAAGAAGAATACATCACAGTCTTCCTAGGCATTCAACTCTGTTCTCATTGACTTTTCCAGAAACAAAGTAAAAAAAGTCCTCAGATGGGGAAAAGTTCTTTTCCAGCAACCTGTTGGTTTTAAGAAAATGTGAACAGCATATGGCACATAAATTTCAGGTGTCACTGGGCATGGATAGGGAGTTTTCTCCCCCTATCACCTCTACACAAATAAGTCAGCAATTTAAAATCAGTGCCTAAAATGCCAGACTGTTTTAGTATCTACAGGTGGAACTGCATGGTAGAGGGGGATATTCAGTAGGAAAGAAAGAATGTACTCCAGTGAGCAACAAGCCCCTTGTTCTGAACCCTCTTATAAATAAATCCTTCTGCCTCTGCTGATTACATGGATTTCACAGAATCACA
>VZRW01004432.1:259-27718 GCA_013398125.1 Aegotheles bennettii | reverse complement strand
ACCGAGGGACGAACCACTCTGGGCAATACCTGGGCAAGGAGAGGACGGGGAGGGCTGGGGGGGCACGGTGGGCTGGGGGCAGGAGAGGGGTGAGGCAATAGGTTTGCAGTGCCGTGATGACTGGGGGCTACCCGGGGCCAACACTGGGTGGGGGGTGTCACAGTGCAGGGGTCAGCGGTGGGGATGGCTGCAGCCCTGTCAGGCTGCGTGAGGCCAGGGAAGATGTCTGGGAGGGATGTCACAGTGGTGGTGGTGCCAGGGGTGGTGCCATGCAGGTGTGGTGTCCCTGGGCTGGCCGGGGGGCCGTGCTGCTCAGAGGGGTGCCCTGCAATGCTGCCCTGCCCCGCAGCAGGAATGTTGGGGGGTGGTGGTCACTGGGGCAGGGGGAAGCTGCTCCAGGCACATCTCTCTCCTGGGGGGGACTATGCAGGGCAGAGACCCCCACGCAGGAGGGGTCAGAAGAGCTGAGCTTGGAGGGGCTCACAGGAACGCCAGCTCTCTCCCTGGATGTTCTGCACCGCCAGGGGCCCTCTGCCCTGCACCCCACTGCTCCCCCAAACGTCCCCAGTATGCCCGTCCCCCTCCGTGCCGTGTGCTTGAGACCGGGGCCAAGCCCGCGTGCTGGGGGCAAGCAGAGGGGACAGGCAAAAGGGCTGGGGGGGTCACTCTGGTGCCAACGCTGAGGCAGCTCCAGTGGCATTGGCGGGGGCGAACAGTGCGGCCGGTCCCGGCAGTGGGGTGGGGGAAGCGGGAGCCTGCGCCCGCCGCGCCCGGTGCCGCGGGTCCCTCTCCATGCGGATGGCGGGGAGGGGGATGATGGTGGGGGGCTGCCCCCTCCAGTCCCGAGCTGTCCTAGCAGGCGAAGTCCTCGAAGACACCCTGGTGAGGGTAGTGGTGGCGGTGGTGGTGGTTGGGCAGGATGCCCGCGTTGTAGGCACCCTCCACGTGCCGGCCCAGCGTCTCGCAGGGGCTCTGCGGGGATGGCAGTCAGTGGGGTGGGCACAGACCCCATGCACACCCCCCCAGCACAGCCTGTCCCCAGCAGCGCCCCCGGGGGCACCCAGCTCCCCGCCACCCCGGGGCTGCCCCAGCTCTGCAGCCTGAGGCTACCAAACGCAGAGCCGTGCTGTCCCTCTCTCCTGGGATGATATCCCTTCCTCCTGGGATGATATTCCTTCCTCCTGGGATGGGGATGGATTCTGCCCAGGCCCTCTCCTCGCAGCCCTCCCTGGGCAGCCCTCCCTCGTGGGGGTACCTGGTCCTTGAGCTCCTCCAGTCCCAGCGTGGCGATGCTGCCTGAGGGCTTCTTCAGGGGTGGTTTGGAGCGGCACAGGACCCGGCTCACCTTGTCCCGAATCACCTGGGTGCAGATGGGGGCTCAGCCCTGGGCCCACACGCAGGCAGCACCCTGTGTGTGGTCACCCCAGTCTGCCCAGCCCTGCCTCCTGCTCCCCTGCCTGCCTGGGGGACACGGGGCTGACAGTGGGGACAGGACCTCTGTCCACTGCCCACGCCAGTCCTTAGGACACTGAGGGATGCTGGGGGACCCATCTTCCTCCTGCCGAGAGCTCCCTGGTTTGAGAGCTCTAGGTAGCCCTCTGGGGTGGCCACACACAGCATACCCTCCCCAGGGAGCCAGGCTCCTGCTCTGCTTCTCGCCTGAGTGCAGTGACCCTGCTCCCACTGCTGACCCACAGCCCCTAGGGCTCAGCACACCTCGTAGACATAGTCCAGGATCTCAAGGATGGTGAGGATGCTGGCACCAATGAACAGACCCATCTGTCCCCCGATGTCCCCTAGGGAGGAGGAGGGGGAGATGGTCACCAGGAGCTCCTGTTCAGCCCACTGGGAGCCCAGGGTGTGCCAGCAGGGCAGTGCCAGGGCTGCCAGACAGAGGGGGACAGCATGGTTACGGGGGCAAGGGCAGCAGGGGATATGTGGGACAGGGGACAGCCAGCAGCATGACACCCTTCAGCCAGGCTGCCGCTGGCTCCCACCCCATGCGGTCCCTCCCCAACCAGCCCGATACCCTCCTGGGCTGGGACCCAGAGCTCTGCGCCTTGGGGTCCTGGGGGAAGGTGGGGGAAGTCACCGAGAAGCCCAGCAATGTCATAGGCTTTCTTCTGCTCAATGGCTTCATAGTTGAGTGCCTCAAAGAAGATGTCCAGTACCAGGAAGTTCTCTCTGTGGGGACAACATAGTGCTTGGCAAGGAGTGCTGGTCACCAACCCTCCCACCCCCACTGCCCCCCAAACCTTGCAACCCTGTCCCCCAGCCTCCCAGCTCCCAGGTGCTCCCAAGATCCTGGTGAATTATTCAGGCCTGACATGGGGGACATAGAAGTGGGGACATGGAAGGGGCATGTGACAGGTTGGGAGGGACCATGAGGCAGGGAGGTGTCAGCAGAAGGACTCAGGACACAGGTTGGTGGAGGAGATGCTCTAGTCACCATGACCTCTGGACAGAGGATGCTGCAGGGACCACATAGAATCATAGAATCATTATGGTTGGAAGGGACCTCCAGGGTCATCAAGTCCAACCTTTATCCCATCATATTCCTAACCATCAGACCATCAGACCATGGCCTCAAGTGCCTCATCAACCCGTTTTTTGAACACCCCCAGGGACGGTGACTCCACCACCTCCCTGGGCAGCCCATTCCAGTGCCCAACCACCCTCTCAGGAAAGAATTTCTTCCTAATCTCCAACCTAAACTTCCCCTGATGGAACTTGAGGCCATTTCCTCTCGTCCTGTCATCAGCAATTCGGGAGAAGAGACCAACACCAGCCTCACTACAACCTCCCTTTAGGTAGTTGTAGAGGGCAATAAGGTCTCCTCTCAGTCTCCTCTTCTCCAGGCTCAATAACCCCGGTTCCCTCAGCCGGTCTCTATAAGGTTTGTTTGCCAGACCTCTCACCAGTCTCTCACCTCACTCACATGTGCCAGGACCTGCTCCCCGCACACTGCCAGGAGTGGGGTTAGGGGTTGTCCAGGTCCCCAGTGTCCCCAGCCCCCTGCCCACCCCCCCAGCACCCCCCGGAGCTGGTGCCTCACCGGATGTAGGTCTCGTTCTTGTTGTACTTGCGGGCAAGGTAGCGTGCCGAGCCCTTGTTGGGGATGCGAACCATGGAGATCTCCTTGCCATAACGTGTCAGGTTGCATGGTGTGGGGCAGCTGCAGCGCTCCTGGCTGTCCTCCACCGCCGTGTCTGGGGGCACGCACCTATGGGCATGGCTGCACCCCCCCCGGCCCTCTCCCCGGGGGCACCCAGCTGGCCCCCAGCTGCCCACCCACCGCTGCACCTACCCAGCGTGTGGTCAGCACACTCGATGTACACGTTGGGGGAGCAGATGGACTCATTGCCTGTGGAGAAGCAGTGGTTGGGGGGGCAGGAGTCTGACCTGCTTCTGCCCTCCACCCTCGACTCACTCCCCTAAGGCAGTGGGGCAGGGGTGGCCCCTTGGTGTGGAGGGAATGGGGATGGGTGGCCTTTGGGTGCAGGTTGGCTGGGGCACAGGTGGCCCCTGGGTCCAAGGCAGATAGGGAAGGGGCTGACCTGGGGTCTAAGGAGCACAGGATGGTGTGCAGAGGGGATGGACATCTAGGTGCAGAGGGACAGGGCAGGGGGGACCCTTGAATGCAAAAAGGTGGGGTGGGAGGGACAGTTGGGTGCAGAGGGATGGGGCAGGAGTGGTCCTGCAGTGCAGAGGGATGGGGCAGGGGTGGTCCTNACAGTTGGGTGCAGGGGGATGGGGTAGGGGTGGTCCTGCAGTGCAGAAGGATGGGGCAGGGCTGGTCCTGCAGTGCAGAAGGATGGGGCAGGGGTGATCTTTGGGTGCAGGCTGTAGGGGCCCGGGGCACCCCTGGGCAGGACCATGGGGGCAGCGGGATGCTCCCATGCTGTGGTGTGTGCCCCTCACCCGGCATGTGGACCATGCGGCAGTGGCAGCTCCGCACCACCGCCTCCTTCTCACATTGCAGGCGGCAGGCAGCGATGCTGTAGGTGTCATAGCCGGGCAGTGTCTGCTCCCCCTGCACACTGGCCCGGCAGTTCCCCCATGGCTGTGGCAGGTAGGTGAGCTGTCGGGGTAAGAGGGACATGGCTGTAGGGCTGCTCCCAGCTGGGTGCCCGCAGGCACTTCCCCAGGGGCATCCTGCCTTACCCGCTGCTCCTGGCAGGACACGAAGGTCTGGAAGCCAGGTGAGACACCGAAGCCCAGCTGATGGATGTAGGGCGGCTCATCTTGGCTGTGGATCTGGACCCGGATGCCAGCTTCAAATGATGTTTCATCTGTGGAAGAACAGAGGGGCTGCATGCCAGCACTCCTCTGGTGCCCTGCTTGCCCCATAGCTCCCCCCACGATGCCCTACTTGCCCAGTGGCCTCCCACCCAACACCCCTTGCCCGTGTCCTGCCTCCACCATGGCCCCACTCACTGGTCTCTCTCCAGATGGGCAGGTACTCTTCCTGCTGGATGTCCAGCATGATCTCCAGCCCGTTGCCCATGCCTCCCTGGCGGGTCACTCGTGGGTTCCTCCGGTCCCCATTGAAGGTGTAGCACTTACCGTAGCGTGTGTAGACCTGGGGATGGAGAAAAGGGGTAGGTGAGGGAGCAGGCAGGGATCTGGCAGGGCATTTTGCAAGCAGGATGAGGTCCAGGGATCCCTTTCCAATCTCATGGAGGTGCAGCCTTGTGCGGTCCCTGGTAGGGCTCATCTAGCCCCCCCTCCACCCTTGCTGGGGGGGGGAGGAGGGATGGAGCATCACTCCCAGCACCCACGGGGCACCCTAGCTGTCCTGTCCCGCCAGGAGGGGACTCACAGGGGCAAAGTGCTGGGGGCCGCAGCGCTCTCCCTGAAAGCGGCACTCCACCAGCATGTCCTCGATCTGGTGGCCCAGGCGGTGGAAGAAGCTCTGCATGGTGCGCTCGGAGCGGCGGGGCGGCAAGAAGCGGGAGTAGTTGGCGAGACGGGTGAGCCAGGCACGCCGCTCCTCCCCCAGCACAGCCAGCATCTTGGGCACCAGCGAGCGGTTCTCCCGGGCCAGCCCCAGCCACTGCCCCACCGAGTAGAGGTCGGGCTTGGTGAGGTGCAGGAAACGCGCCCGGTTGGTGTTGCAGAGGGTGACGGCCGGGAAGCGGAGCTGGGGGACCCAGGCGAGGCGCGCCCGGGTGTGCACGGGGTGGGAGAGCAGGTGGTGCAGGCTGTCGGTGGCCCCGGTGGCCAGCAGCCCCGCGGAGGCCAGGAAAGCCAAGCTCCAGAGCAGGCGGCGCAGGCGGGACTGTGGCCGGGTGCACATGTAGTGCAGCCCGGGGATCCTGGTGGCTCGCAGGACGCCGACCGTGAGCCGGGCAGCGCTGCCGTCCTGAGCTGCTTCTAGGGCTTCCCCGTCCCGGCAGCAGGCAAGGGGGAGTGGCATGGCTGCAGGCAGGGTGGGTCAGCTGGAAAGTGGTTGCCTGGGGTCCCTCGTCCCCTCCAAGGAGCTTTCCCTCCCGGGAGGCTTTTTCTCTGCACCTTCCTGGAGGCAAACGTGGCAGGCGCCTTTCTGAGATGCTCCAGTGACGGGCGAGGGGAGGGAGAGGAGGGGGCTGCTGCAAACACACGCCTTCCCCCAACCTCCATTCGGGAATGGAAAATTCCTCCCTGAGCTGGGCTGGGACGGGGGGAGGTGTTGCAATACCCCAGGCAGGGTGACCTGGCAGCACCCAGTGTCCCAGCATGGTGAGCACCTGTGTCTGGACAATGATGCCCTGTCCTGGCCACACTGTGTGAGCCGTGTGCCTGCAGATGCTGCGCCCCAGCTTGTCCCCATTGTCCCTTGACCTGGCACTGCAGCCTCCCCTGGATCCCTTTCTGAACCCCCAGGGTCCCCATCCACAGCTGTTCTGGGGCTGAGGGCCCTGCCCCACGGAGGTAGGACAGTGCCAGGCCTAGGGGCCGTTGCCTCCTGCCAGCGCTGCTCAGGGCCACAAATGTACCTTGGTCCCCAGTGCTGTCCCCTGGTACCGTGGGGGGTTGAGGACCCCGGTGGATCTGAGCCCTGTGGGGCAGGAGAAGTGGGGCGGCGGGGCAGGAGGAGTAGAGCCGTGGGGCGGGAGGCTGCGTGGGAGCCCACCTGAGCCCGGCGGGTGCTTTGAAGTGACGGCAGGGCTGTGATCAGAGCTCGGCGGCGGCGGGGGGTTTTTTGCGGGGGCTGTCAGCGCGGNGCTCAGCACCGCGCTCCCCGGCAGCCTCTCATCTCCTGCTGCCGCCGCTCCCCGGCACCCGCCCCGCCGAGATGGGGGCTGGCCCCGGGGGGGGTCCCGCAGGCTCGGGACAAGCCGGGGCTGCTGTGTCCCCTGTGAAGGGCAGCAGCCCCGCTGCTCCACGGGAGAAGGGCAGCCGGGAAAGGGGGAACTGGGAAGAGGGGAGCTCCTGCTCGCCTCAGCGGTGACTCCCAGCACTGTACTGGGCGAGGCGGGACTCTGAGCCATCCCCGGGACACGGTCAGGATCCGGGCTGGCAGCTTGGCTACACGTGCAGGAGGGTGTCCAGCAGCTCAGGAAGGGGACGAGCACCCCGAGGGAGGTGAGTGGAGGCAGCGGGCAGCATCTCCGATGCCCAGGGGTGGTGGCAGGGCACTTCCCTCCCACCCCGCCAGACCCGGGCGCTGGGGTGCCGGGGTGCCGGGGTCCAGCAGAGGGCAGCAGGGCCCCACTTTTGGGCTGCCCGGGGGTGCACCCTCCCTCCCTCCCCGGCACCCGTTCACCCTGGGGAAGGACGGTCCCCATGGGGGAGGTGGGGGGCACACGGACGGACCCCCGAGGCACTGCGGCGCTCGCCACCCCCATGGCCCCACGCCCCGGAGCTGTCACCGGCCCTGGCGTCTGTCGCCATGGCACAACGCAGGTGTGAGCAGGAGCACCGCAGCGGGCTCTCTGTTCTCTGCACTCTCGGGACCAGGCCAGTGGGTCACCTCAGCCCACACTGAGCTGTCCCCTGCAGCCCGTGTGTCCCTGCACCATCCCCAGGACACGGCTCAGCCCCCCTCCACCGTGTCGGAGTGTCTGCGTGGGGCTGTGAGAGCTGGCTCAGTTCCTTGCTGAGATTTATTGTGGCTCCGAGAGCCGGAGGCTGCCAACCTGATACCATCAGCCCCTTGCACACATCAGGGCAGCTTTTATATTAGTTTTCTTTAAACGGAGGATGAGCTTCCCAGGCTGGAGGAAATGTCATTTCTCTGAACGCTTCCATCTCATGTTGGTTCAGACATCTCCGGGCAGCATCACAATCACCCTGGAGCGGGGTGAGGGCTGGGGATGGGATGCAGGGGCTGGGGCACATGGGGACAGACAGCCTGGGGACAGGGACTGGTGTTGGGCAGGGCTGGAGGAGAAGGTCCAGTGGTGGCAGTGGTCTTGTCCCCTGTTCCCTGCAGCCCCAGCGAGGTGGGCACAGCTGTAGGGGCATGTGGGGAGTGCAGGGATGCCCGTGGCACCCAGCTGAGTTACTCACTTGTCAGCTGCCAGGGTGCTGAGGCCAGCTGTGAAATTGTGCTGGCGAGAGCACACCATGGTCCTGAAGGGCTTTGCCTTTCCAGCACGACAAACCCAATTAGGTAACAGGGAGTGCATGAAGAGGAGGAGGAAGAGGAAGGGCAAAAGAGAGCCTGCCTGTACTGGGAACATGATTTCTTCCATGCAGCTGACCCAGAAAAGTGCCTTGCAGGGCTGCAGCACATGTGTCCAGCTGGGGACAGTGTCTGGGCCACTGGTCCCTGGGCCATTGGTCCCTGGGTACGTTGCTCTGCTCGTCAGGCACCCATGGGTGCCACAGCCTCAGGGCCAGGGCAGCAGGATTCCTGCACTCTGTGCCAATCTCCCTGCTCCACCACCACATGCCGGCATCCCTGTGCTGTGCTCATGTGCAGGGGAGACCCTTTTAGGGAGGTAATTTTTCAACATGGTTCCTCATTTCCCTGTTCTCTGCCGTGGAGACACATTGACCTTGACAGAAATAGCTGCTTGTACCAGGGTAGGTGGATCCCAGCCAAAGATTGCCGGGGGCCCTGGCATCCTCCTCCCCACCCCACACAGCTCCAGGACCCCCAAGTCCCCTCCACCCCCCTGGGGCTCACCACCCTGCCCCCTGCTGTGGGGAGCCCCAGGGGAGCAAGGTGCTGGCCCCCAGCATCCTCACCCCGGCTCACGCCAGCCCACCCATGAGCACTGAGGGCATGAGGATCAGCCCCCTACACACTCCTGCCCTCCCCCCATCCCCACTGCTGCCAGTCCACTGTGCCAGCCTCCGGATGATCCCAGCTCACGCAGGTATTTCCGCGGCTTACACGGCTCCCCATGGTATTTAGCCTCTGGAAGACGACGTTAAACATTGCAAGCAGCGACAAATCCTGATTGCTCCGAGGAGACAAGAGGCTGTGCTAAGCTTCCAGCCAAACATTTTCATGTGAGGGAAACGAGCTGCAGCACGTCCTGCTCCTGCATGCCGGGGGCACACAGCCCTGCTCCTACATCCCCTCTGGGACATCCAGCCCTGCTCCCACCTCCCTGCTGGGACACACAGCCCTACTCCTACATCCCCTCTGGGACATCCAGCCCTGCTCCCACCTCCCTGCTGGGACACACAGCCCTGCTCCTACATCCCCTCTGGGACATCCAGCCCTGCTCCCACCTCCCTGCTGGGACACACAACCCAGCTCCCACCTCCCTGCTGGGATACACAGTCCTGCTCCTACATCCCCTCTGGGACACACTGCCCTGCTCCTACATCCCCTCTGGGACATCCAGCCCTGCTCCCACCTCCCCACTGGGACATCCAGCCCTGCTCCCATGTCCCTGCCCAGGCCTTGGGCATGGGCACGCCATGCAGGAGTGAGCACCCCAACACAGAGACACCCCTGAGAACAGTCATCACTGGGGCATGATGAGGATGAAGACATGGGTGGGAAGACACCAGAGTGCTTGGTGGGAATGCCAGTCCAGGGGTAACCTTGAGAGTGATCTCCAGGTACACCAGCCCAGAGAGCAAATTAGCATGGGAAGGGCTGTGGGAAAAAAAAATGGAAATGCTGCTTCCTGAGTGAGCACAGGCAGCTGGGGGCACAGGGATGCACCTGGCCAGGAGACACGCTGCAGGAGCTGGGGTTAAACTGGGACAACACTGGTAGAGCTGGGGCCACAGCCCACCCACACACACTGGCCCCTGCTCTGCTCCTGCCCCCCGCTGACACCATCCTGTCCCTAAAGCCCAGCTCTGCTGGAGCACCCCCCCATGCCCTGGCCCCCGTAGCAGCCCTCCCCATGCCCTCTCTCCCCACACTGCCTGGGTGCCCCGGGAGGGAAGCCGCAGCGCTGACGCCAGCATTGCAACTGCCCGGGATATGAGATCTGCTTGGATTCAGCAATTTCAAGTCATTTCAAGCCCGATTCTGAAGCAATTTTCTGAGCCAGTGGGATGTTTTCGCCTCTGCAAACGTCCCCTCTCATGCACGGTTGCACCATTTCCCTTCCGTGATCCCAGGAGGGGCTGGGGAACGGTGCCAGTTTGGCTCGACCCCAGCTCTGGCAGCAGCACTGCCATCCCCCACACCAGCAGCCCCTCACCACAGCCCCCTGCCCCATGCAGAGCTGCTGAGATGGCTCCTGCAGGATGCAGCCCTGAGTGGGGGCCAGAGCTCCCGTCTCCATGGGGCACTGGGCTCTGCGTTGCAGTCCCAGCAGAGCTGGGCACCTTCAGCCCCGAGCAGGGCACAGCAGTGCTGGGCTGGGCTCCTTGTTTCCCTTGTCCTGCGAAGAGCCAGTCTCCGGAGCATCCTCCCATGCTCTGGAGCATCCTCCAACCTGCTTTCCCAGGAGAAGGGAGCAGTGGGGAGGCAGGGGGGGCAGAAGATGTTGTTGGGACATCCCGGAGGGGCCAGGACCCCTCCTGCCACCACAGATGTGTTTCTCTCTGTGCCACGAGCCAGCCCACACCAGCTGAACCCCCTTGGCCGGGCCTGAGCCAGCAGCAGAGATGTAGGCACATGGGGCCAGCAGAGCCCCTCTTGTGCCAAGCAGGCTCACTGCTGGAACACCAAGTGTTCCACTGTGCCACAGGCTGTGCTGCCAGCCAAGCAGCACCACGGGAGGCACCCAAGCCCCAGTGCCAGGCAGGGTGAGCAGGTCACTGCCAGGCTGCTGTGTCAGGGTCAGCGTACAGCCCAGTGTCGCCCAGGAGCAGGCAGGCTCCAGACCAGGGCTCCCTGCTCCTGGCAGGTCAGGAGCACAGGGATGTGATGGATGGCAGAGGGATACACCACGTACACGGGCAAGGACGCCCTCCCAGCACATCTGCCCCAACACTGCCAGCAACATCAGTAAAGCAGGGGGACATTGGCACCACCAAGCACACCCAAACTCATGTGCCAGGGCAGGAGCTCTCCTGCAAGCCATCACCCCAGGAGTCCTGAATCAGCCAAGCCAGGAGCCAGAGGGTGCTGTGCTGCCAGTGCCACACAGAGCCAGGGTGGGTGTGACACAGAGGTGAGGGGCTGGGGACCCCAGGTCCTCACCTCTCAGCCCTGCTGTGCAAGAAGGGCAGCACACAGCTGCCACCAGTAGCAGAGCAAATGCCATCACAAAATTGTGCTTTCACTTCCCACTGCTCCTGGGGGGAATTCGCCCCAGAATCTCACTCAGTTCCTCATTTCCAACCTAAATTTATTCATGGTCAGTTTGTACCATTTATTCTCATGCCAGCATTGTCCCTTAGCTTAAGTAGCTCTCTTGCCTCCCTTGTGTATACTCCCTTGATGTACCTATAAAGAGCAATTCCATCCCCTCGCAGCCTCCAGCCTGCCCGCCCGCACGTGCCAGTCCCTCCTGGTTTCCTCTCCTGATTCAGACTCTGCTCACCAGCACAGCCTGGCTGCCTGGCACAGCTTCTGCTCCAGCTCCCCGGCAGCTTCCTCAGCCTTGGCTGCTCAGGGTGAGGTCTCCAGCCCATGCAGATGCCTGACTCTGCCCTCTCCATCCCACAGCAGCTGTGGGGCAGTATCCCACCCAGGTCAGGACCACTGCAAACCTGCTCCTGCAGATCTCCCAGTGGCTTGTGCTTTCATATAATTTGCTTGCACTAAGCACTTTAAAGCATCCACCAAAAGGGTCACCTGGGCAGGTGACGGAGCCAACACTGAGGAAATTGCAGGGGATGAAGTGCCAGGACTGCTGGTGGAGGGGGAAGGAGTGCTGCAGTGCAGGGCAGGAGCGCAGGAAGGCAGGGGGGCAGGAGCTGGGGAAGCTTGCTTCAGCCTGCCAGCAGCCAGTAAACATCCCTGAGATGCTGAGTGTGCTGCCTACTTACCCTGGCCTCTCCCCAAGCATGTGGGTCAGGTGCTGAGGGCTGCAGGAGGTTTCTACCCCATGTTTCTGCCTCCTGCTTCCCCTGGGAGGGAGATGGGGCAAGCTGTGGGGCAGAGCCAGGAGGTGCTCAGGGTCCCCATGGGAAAGGTGCACCAAAACTGCACCCCCAAACATTCCAAAGCGAGCCTACTGAGCTGCTAACATGCTCCCTGGCCTGGGTTTGGACTGTGCTGAACAGCAATCCTGCCATCACACTGTGCACCCTCCAGGGCTCTCCAGCTGGCTTCCCATTCTCAGACACCCCCTGTGCCAGGCACGCTGCCCCCCTGCACACAGCACAGCACAGCACAGCACGCTACAGATAAGCACTGGGATGAGCTGCAGCTCAGCCTCGCTGCTGCACACCCAACAAAACATACACAGAGCACAAAAATTATGGTTGTGGGTAGTGGGCTCCTCTTGGCAGCCAGAGGAGACCCAGTACCACGCACAGTGCTGTGCAGACACAGCCGGTCTGTGCCACTTGGCCCCAGGACCAGGGAAGGATCCCCAGCCTTGCAGTTTCACCCAGAGATGTAACGCTGAGCCCATCCGTCCTGCAGGCTGGAGGAAGCAGGGAATGCCAAGGCTACCCGAAAGTGGGGTACAGAGGGTCCCCGGGGCTCCTTTGTGGAGCTCAGGCAGCCTCTGCTCTCTGCCTGCTGTCACCCCCCTGCTGCAGGATATCCCTTGCCCTGCAGGTACACCAGTGCCTCTGGACGCTGCTGGTTGGATGATGGTGGCATTTTGGCAGCAGATCCTGGGTGCCAGCGGCCCTGCCCGGCGGGGGCACTGCGGGGAGGCAGCCCACGGCCCCGCAGCCCCGGCTGGCTCTGCCGCCCGGCGCAGGCAGAGCTCTCCGGGCAGCCCCGGCCCTTGGGACCGCTTCTCTTTGAAAAGCAAAGGGTGCGGGGAGTGCTGCGCCGCCCGTCCCCAAAGGGTTAACAAGCAATTTCCTTTGCTGACAGCTCGGAGACCGTTCACTATCGACTGCGGGGAGAATAAGAGGGGAGAAGCAGCGAGATAAAAAGGCAGCAGAGCTGGCACCGCCTGCTTAATCCCAGCGTTTAATCTGCTGGGGCAGCGCAGGCAGCCTTATCTCGCCGTCCTTCTGCTGCTCCATCTCATTACCGCTCCCACGGCTGCGCGGCCGCCTCGCCAGGAGATGCGGGAGCTGAGCCGAGGAGCGCTGGCCTGGGGCAGCGGCTGCTGCCAACCCGCCTCGCTCGCCAGCCCCCGCCGGTACCCGCATCCCCCCCGCTGCCCAGCCGGAGCGGGAGAGACACACAGAGACTGCCCGCACGGAGCCTGCTGGCTCACACATGGCACTGCTCACGCCTGGCGCTGTCACACAGCCCTGGGGGGACACTGTCAGTGTCACACATGCACACACGCACGCATTTCCTGGTCTTTGCCCCCGCACACGTCCAGCCTGCGGGATGCCCGTGCCCCCGCGGGTGGATGGAGGATGCAGGGCTCTGTGGGACGGTGTGCATAGGACACAGCAAGGCCAGGACAGCAGTCAGGGCAATGTCACCTGCTCCTGTACATCCCCCTCCCTCCATCCTCACCTATCCAGGTGCTCCCCTGTCAGGTGCCAGGCCAGCTCCACTCTGTATGCTCATCCCATCAGGCACACCATGGCCAGTGTCACTGAGTCACCCCTGGCAGCTCGCACAGCCACAGGGCGGGGGTGGGCAGGAGGAGGAGGAACCTCCAGGGAGATGGCAGGTGCCGGCACAGACATGGTCCCTCCAGCCATGGCCTTTATCTGTAAGTCTGCAGCACTGACACGGTGCAGATGAAGTCTCCGTGCTAGTCGGGTTGTCACGGAGGTTATCCTGCTGCCTACGGATGGATTTACACTGATAAGATTTATTGTCACCCTGGCTGAGGTGCTGCCAGCGCCTCAATGCCTGCTCCTTTTGCAAGGCTGTGCTGCCTGCCTAGGGGTGCTGTGAAAGCCATGAGCAGCACCTTGCTGAGTGGCCACCGGCAGAACATGTCCCCAGACAGGGGAGGGCTGGGCAGAACCCACTGCTCCCCGCTGCCAGGGGTCCCCTGCCTGCCCACCCCAGGGTGCCTCACCCAGCTTCTCACCATCACAGCGGAATGTGGGGGGATGCTGGTCCCCGAGCCAACCAGGCTGAGCAGAGCACACATCTGTGCTGCCAGAGATTTGCTGACGGTGCTGGCAGCATGGCTCCTGTCACAGCTCGGCAGCTTTGCAGCTCTCCTGAATGATGCAGAGTGGCTGGGACCTGTGGGGCTGCCAGGGTGGCCGTGCCTGAAGCCACTGCAGGCAGGATGGCCAGGACAGGGAGTGAGGGGGAAATCCCCCAACCTGTAGCTTGATCCCAGCACCACGTGGGAGGCCACTGGGGTGGCTATGGAAGCCAGGGCCTCATGCACCCTCTGCCCCAGGGTGACAAGAGGTGAGCAGAAATACCCCAAAAAGGGAAATCTGGCTCCAAGACATCCTGCTCTGCCCTAGTCCCTCACCCACACCCTGCTGCCTCCTTCCTCCCCACCCCAGTCATGCTCCTGGGCACTGATTTCCCTGGGGCCAGCAGGAATTGCCCTGAGCCACCTGGTACAGTCAGACAGTGGCTGAATCAGGCTAAATTCCTGAGCAGTGGGAGGGGCAGCTGCCTGCCAGCATCCCCCCCTGTCCCTGAAGCATAAGCCCTGCACAGCTCCCCCACCACCCTGCTTCATCCCTGCTTCTGCCTCTTCCCCTTCTCTTCCAGCCTCTGACCCCTCAACGATGCTGGGGGCTCTGCTTTCTCCGCCAACACGAATTTGACCCCAGCATGTCAGAACTGAAGAAAACAACATGCAAATAAAGAGCCTGAGCCATGGCTGCACCCTCCTCCTCAGGGCCAGCCCAGGGAGCTGTGGGTGCTGGAGGGCCAGTTGGGGTGATGGTGTAGCCTGCCAGTGCAGCAGGAGCCTGAGTGAAGTGGGGTGATCACAGCCCAGTGGGAAAGGGCTCGTTAATAGCTGAGCCCTTTTAGTAGAGATTAGGGAGCTGCGCAGCTTTGATCTTTGATTGCCAATTTGCATCTTGAAGGCGCTGGGACCTCATCCAGCCTCAGTGCAACCCTTTGTGGTTATCTCGTGGCTAATGGATTTGTTCTTAATGCTGGAGCGTGCAGGCTAAAGGCTGATTAAACCCTCTCCGCGGCGCTAAATCAATGGAACAAACATGATAGGGGTTGGCTTTCCCCAGCCTGCACGCTGCCGGGCGGAGGGGCTGATCGACAGAGCACCCCCCCGCCCTGTCGCTGGCAGGGGCTCCCTCCTTGGGGCTGCCGGGGAGGAGGCACTGGCACTGCAGGAGGGACAATCCCGTGGCCCATATCCCCATTTCCCTGCATCCCTATCTATCCCCATCCTCTGCTCGCCATGCAGGCAATGAGGGACTGGGGGGATCTCGGGACTTCCAGGGTGCTTCCCTTCCTGATGCTTGGACCACACTGCCCTTGTGTTGGTCTTTAGCATCTGTAGAAGCTTCCCTATCCCTCCCCAGCTTCTCCTGGCTCCCATGGCTTGCTAGGGGAGCAGGGACATGTCCTGGCAGGGATGGGATGGGATGGGATGGGACAACCTGCCTCAGCAGCTGGGGGACTCCTTCCTCCTCATCTTGTGCCCTTTGCCCCCACACACTGGGGAGCAGTGCTGGCAGCTCTCATCTCTTCTGCCCTTCAGACCGTGCCCCCTTCCCCCTGCTCAGAGCTAGTGCCCTATTCCCAGATCCGTGTGCTGCCTGCAGCAGCCCGTGCATCACGTGCTGTGAGCAGCAGTACCTGTGCACACTTTCCATAATGCCCATGGTCTCCACCGCATGCCCAGCTTCAGGAAAATGCAGTTTCTGCTGTGCCTGCAGGCAGCATTAGGAGCTGTGGGGTGGAGTTGTGTGACTGCAAGCCAGGAGAAGACTGCCTGAGAGCATTTTGCACCCTCTGGTTTTTGCAGGGCTGACAATGTTGCCTCGGATGCTGACAGGACAGAGCTGCCTACAGGCTTGGTGGCATTTGAGTGACAGGAGCCTTGAGCAGGGACCCTGCTCCAGGACCCTGTCCTGTGCCAGAAGATGACATGAGCTGCAACGCAGTGAAGCTCAGACCATTGCCTAGCTGGGAACCAGTCCGTGGGGAGAAGGTACTGAGAGCAGTCCTGCTGGCCCCAGGCTGTGCCTGTGCCAGGCTCAGCCCCAGCAAGCAGTGGCTTCTGCAGTGGCAGCTGGGCTGCTGCACAGCATGGGGCTGGTGGGATCACACGGCCAGATTCCCATCTGCAAACCTCACTATTGAATCATCTCCCCTCCGCCAATATTTGCTGAGTGCGGGAGATAAAGTGGTTACAAAAGTCATCAGTGCCTGCATTTCAATCTGCCCGGGCTGGGGGCAGAGGGGCCCCCCAGGGTGTCTGGACCATGTCAGCTCAGCCCCCCCATCCTGGCTCCTGACCATGCAGACCCTGTGCCCTGTTTGCCCTGGGACCCCTCCTGCAGAGCACCTCTGCCTGCCTGGGATGGATGCTGCTGCCACGGGCACCGCTGCCTCTGCCACCCTGCCCCAAGCACAGTCCCCCCTGCTGCCCTCACCCCCACCTCTGCACCAGGACAGCCATGTCCCCCCTGCCAGCATCTCTCCTGCAACCCCCAATTCAGCACCAACACAGAATCACAGAATCCCAGAATCCTAGGGGTTGGAAGGGACCTCGAAAGCTCATCCAGTCCAACCCCCCTGCCAGAGCAGGGTCACCTAGAGTCCATCACACAGGAACGCATCCAGGCGGGGTTTGAATGTCTCCAGCCAAGGAGACTCCACAGCCTCTCTGGGCAGCCTGTTCCAGTGCTCTGGCACTCTCACAGGAAAGAAGTTCTTCCTGAGATTCACATGGAACCTCCTGTGCTCCAGTTTGCATCCATTGCCCCTTGTCCTATCATTGGTCATCACTGTAAAAAGCTTGGCTCCATCATCCTGACCCTCACCCTTTACATATTTGTAAACATGGATGAGGTCACCCCTCAGTCTCCTTTTCTCCAAGCACCCCCTCCAGTACTGCCCCATCCCCTCCATGTCACCCCAGTGTCCCCAGCTATCACTGTCCTGCTCTCCTGCACCACACAGCCCCTCTCTCCCTTGCTCCAGGCTGCCTGTGCAGTCTCTGCAGCGGTCCCTGGGAGGGTGAGGCAGGACATGATGCTGAGGTACAGCTGGAGGAGAAACCCAGAGCGTTATCAGCCCAGGGAGTTAATTAAGGTCGTGTCAGGTGATAAGAAAACAGGATGTCTGAGCAGCAGCAGTGCAGGGGGGTCAGAGCCTGAAAAACTCTCTCTGAAAAGTAACTCCACTGAGATACGATCAGCCAGGCATCTGGGGACAGAGCAGCTGCCACAGCCACACATGTGGGGCTCCAAGGATGGCACCACACACGCTGGACCCATGTCCAGTATGGGATGGGGATGGGTTGGGATGGGATGGGGTTGGGCAGGAGACCAGGCTGTGATACCCTGTACCTGGTCAGGGAGAGCCAGCTGAGCAGCCCTGGTTATCTGCTCCTGTCCCTGTGCAGGAGCAATGTGCCCTGGTGTGACCAGCACCGTGCTGGCAGGGCAGGAATCGCTGTGAACCTCTGCCCATAATTAGCACATGTAATTGCAGACAGTCTCTGATTAGTGAGACCTCAGAGCTAGGCATGCCAGGCTGCTTGACAGCCCTCGTGCTGCTCCTGCCTCGGACTGTTCACCTCCCTGCTCAGTGATGGCTTCACCCCCTGGGCCAGGCAGTGCCACGGGGCTGGGAGAGCCAGGCTGGCCTGGCATGGCACAGCACGGTGCACGGCGGGACAGTGGGAGCTGGCTGGGGACAGGGGGACGGGCATAGGGGACACAGTGCCAGTGTAAACCCATATCTCCCCTGCCAGTAGCCATGGCACCCAGCACCCTGCCTGGCCAGGCAGAAGCTGAGCCGCAGGGACATAATTAATACTTGTATCAATCCTGGCTGGATTTGCATAGTGCCCTAAGTCCTGTGCTGCCCAGGAAGGCGGCTGCTCCATGCCCTTCCTGGGGCAGCAGCAGCAGATACCCTGCCAGCCCTGCCTCCTCCATAGGGGTCACAGCCCCAGAGTGGCCCCTGGCTTGCCCATGCATGGACCCCATCCCTCCTTGCCCCACTGCCCCCCGCAGCGGGGACACCCCCAGGCCCCTGCCCTGCCTGGCTCCAGCTGCTGGAGCATTGAGGACAGATGGAGATGCTCCCCTCTGCCTCACAGTCCCTCCCTCTCTCCCCAGGCTGAGAAGAAATGGTGGGAATGGCAGCTCAGGAGTGAAGGGCACAGCAGGGTTTGGAGGGCAAAGGGGAGCAGCCAAGCTGTAAACACCCCCCCTGCAGCTGTGAGGCACGGTGGTGCCCACCTCTGCATGCCCAGGATGGGGTACAAAGTCCATGGGCAGCATCCACAGCTGGCACCTGCTCTCCTGGGGCACCCAGCTTCCTCCTGCCCCTGCCCTGCTACCCTGGCCCCAGTGAGTTCCCACAGCCCACCCCCAGATGGGTCTCCCAGCCTGAGCCCCGGCCTGGGAGGAGGAAGAGCCAGGGCAGGAAAGAGCCTGGGGAGGTGGCAGGGACACCAAAGTGCAGGCAGGGACAAGGGTGCCACCCGCAGCGCTTGCTTTGCCACCTCATGGATGCTGATACAGGTGGTGGAGGGATGGGGTGGCACAGGGTGCCACTGCCTCCTGGAGATGACAGACTGGTGAGATATCCCTGTGCAGGCGAGCACAGCATCTCACCACAGCCCCTGACACCGCTGACAGCCACTCCCAGCCCTGTGACACTGCAGGGACCGTGACACCCTGGGTACAGCTGGGGTACAGCCGGGTACAGGAGGAGACATGGGAATGTCTCCTGTCCCCAGGGCTGCCCTCTGCAGCCACTGTCACTGATGTGCCTCACCCACACCTGACCACAGCACCCACAGCATCACCTGTATCACCTGCAGCACCCACAACATCACCTGCAGCACCTGCAGCACCCAAAGCACCCACTGCCCAGCCCACCCTGGGGGTGCAGTGGACATGGCCACTAATTGTGGCTCACTGTGACAGGGGTGGGGGGGGCACAGCCTGATTGCAGCTGCCCAGACGAGCACGGCCGGCTCAATCAGAGCCACACAGCCCTGCAGCACGCCGGGCACCGGGAATTAAACTGCTAATGAGCTGCTGGCTGGAGGGCCAGCAGTTAGTGATTAATCAGGGGCTCTGCTCTGATGAAGTGTGTGCCTCCTTTGCCCTCTTGCCCTGCACATCCCAGGGGCTGGTGGCCAGTGGGTCCCCCCCCCCGGCTCCCTGCCCCTCCAGCCACTGTGGGCATCAGCCAGCCTGGCTCTCCAACCCAGCCCAGCTTCCCGACACAGGGGGGATCCCCAACCCCTGTGCCACTGGGGCACAGCACCCGCAGGTTCTCTCAGCCTCTATCTTTCCTGCCTCCCCCCATTCCTCCTCCCGTGCTCGCCCTCCTGGCGCTGCAATCAGGAGGAAACCTTTTGTTCTCATGATTCTGGGTTTTCATTCTCTCCTTGGCATCCAGCAGAATAGAGGAAGAGGACATCAGGAAAGCTTCATCAGAAATGTGATAAGTTGTCTGGCCACCTCCAGGGCACCCAGAGCTTTTGGAAACAATGGCCTCAGTTAATCTCTTAGATTCAAAGTGGCTCTGATTTTCCCCAGTGTTGTATGATATGGTTTAGTGGTGATGTAGGTAGGCGGTTGGACTGGATGATCTTGAAGGTCTCTTCCAACCTCGATGATTTGATGATTCTATGCTTCTGCTGGAAGAAAACCTGTTGAGCCCAGGTGAGCATCACAGCCCTCTAGGTGCAAAGCGTGGTCTGACTTGCACCCATGCCCAGAGAGGGACCCAGTGAGAAGGGGGTGCCTCTGCCAAGAGCCCCCCACCCGTGTGAGAGTGGCTGGGGAGGAACGGCCATGCAGGTGACAGTATCTCCTGGGGACAGGGCAGGAACATGCGGGACCTGCACCCCACGTCCCAGCAGGTCGAGGTGTAGGTCCAGCCCCCCCCCCCAAGACCGGCAGCACGGTGCCACGTGCCCTGGCTCAGTGGTGGGTCCGTCCTCACCCCCAGCTTCTACAGGCACAGCCACGCAGCCATGGGCAGAGGGGACTGGCAGTCCTGCCCGTAACCACTGCTGGCACAGCACTCCAGGGCACAGCTCAGAGCACAGAGGGAAGGTTTTGCAGTGTAAGCAGGGGACAGACACCCGCAGAACCGTGCGGGGAGCTGCAGGGAAGCTGCTCAAGCATGGACCTGACTCTGCTCCCTCGCTGTGAAAGCCCTGGCTGGCTTTCCTCCCCTTCACCACCCTTGCAGAGTTAGGATGGGGCAGAGGTGCCAGCACCCTCCTGCCCTTGCACCCTTGTCCGCCTCCTCCACATCTGCATGCCAGGGCATCACCTGGGAGAAAAGGCCAGTGGCCAGCAAGGAGCAGGTTAGAGAGATGCATGTTCTCCCCTATTGCACAATTAATCATGAGAGCTTTTTCCTCCTTTCGTGCATGAAACAAAATTTGGCAGGGCACTCTGACCACGGGGATTCACTGCTTGTTCTCCAGTAAAAATCCTCGGTGCATCCCTGTGTGCAGGGGTGGAGGGAGGCAACACAGGGCCAGGCACGAAAACCCAGTGGGTCTTGGTCTGCATCCCTCCATGCAGCGAGCACCTTCAGCCAGATGCTCCTGGTGTTTGACACCCCTCCCCAGCCCCCAGCACACACACAGCCCTGCTGCTCTGCCGATGCCATCGTCCCTGTCCTAGACATATAAATGCCCGGGCAGGCACGTCCATCCCCTGCCAGCCGCCTGGGTGCTGGCAGCAGCCCCTGCATCCCCTGCATGGGCTCTTCTCCCACCGCCTCCCCCCACCCACTCCATCCCCCAGCCTGGCTGGAGCCTCAGCCCATCCTTTCCCAGAGCCAGCCCAAGCCTCCGCAGCAGCGTTCCAGCTATTTGTTATTGGAAAAAGGGGGAAATACGGTTTTTGACAATTATTGTTTTTTCCACCTGACTGGCTGCAAACTTGTTAATTTTTTTCTTTAATGTGTGAACAGTGTCGACGGCAGCTGCATGTGAAATGACTCGACGCCCTATCTGCGGGTCCCTGGCTGGCTTTCAGCACTCACACCGCAAACATTGCCTTCTATAAATAAAGGCCTATATCTCATCAATGGCAGAACAGCAGAGCTTTATATAGTCATCTTACATAAAACCGTCTCTCTTTATGGGCTTCAAACCATTTGCGTCACTTAGTGCAGCTCCGTAAACCTCCTGCTCCAGCCGCTCCCCCCGCGGAGGGAGACCCGGCACGGAGGGAGAGCCGGCACGGCTGCCCCGTGTTTCACACTGCTGGCGGGGAGCCTGGGGTCCCCGCTCCACCCGGGGCTGTCCCCCCCTGCCACAAGGCCAGGTGGCAGCTGTGTGCTCATCCCCCCCCTCCCCACTGCGTTGGCACGCACCTCCTTCCAGCGCGCCCAGCCTTGGCACCGAGCGCCGGCACGGCAGCCAGCACTGCCAGGCACCCCGACGCCTGGGGACAGCCAGCCATGGGCCAGCACCACGCACCCTGCCCTTGTCACCCTCCCTGTCCCTGCTGCGGGTCCTCGGCCAGCACGGGCAGGGATGCTGGGAGGTGCCACTCCGCCCTCCATCACTTGGGAATCAGGGACCTGAGGGCACAGGGTGGCTGGGGACACACACGGTGGCAGGCTGGGAGGGCTGTCCGGCTCCCAGCAGCTCCAGCTCTGACATGCAGGAGACACGAGCCTGACCGGTGGCTTTCCACCCCACTGCCCAGTGAGCACCTCATGTGGGAGATGCCGGGGGCTGTCCCCACAGCCACGGGGCACAGGTCCCTGTCCCAGCCCGTTCATGAGCTCCCATGGTCCCTGGGACCCCTGGTTCCATATGGCAGAACCGGTCCCTCCAGCTCGCCGCAGGCACCTGTCTGCATGCAAGAGGGCCAGGGGGGGCACCAGCACCCCGGCTGACAATGCAGGAGCTGGGGGATCAGAGCTGCAGAGTCCGTGGTGACAAGCCTTTGTTTACCCCCATGCCTGCCCAGCTGGCTACTCCAGGTGGGCTGCTGGCCAGAGCCAGAGGGACACAGGGACCCAACAGCATCATGGCACTGGGACCTGCAGTGCACTCTGCCCCACGGCTGCCCTCAGTGCTGCCTGGCCATGGGACCCCTGCCATGGGTGACACTGGCACCAAGGACGAGGTCCCAGCAGTGCCTTTGCCAGCCACAGTGTCACATGGCATCCAACCACACCGCTGGCACAGGGCACCTGCAACCCCAGATCCCCCATGCTCAGCCAGCCACACTGCACCCTGCAAACCCCTCTGCACCCCAGCCAGTCAACCTGCACTCCACCACCCCACAGCCCTGTGTCCCCACCACCCCACAGCCCTGCAGCCTCACGCACCAGCAAGCACCCACTCCCAGGGCCAAGTCCCCATGGATGCCCCAGCCCCATCCACCCCGCAGGCGTCCAGGGTGCTCACCCTGCTCTGCAGCCAGCAGTGCTGGGGGGGCACTGCCCCACAGACCCCCAGGGTGACCAGACCCCAGGGGATGGCAGTGTCCCTGATCCTCCCAGCCTGGCATATGGCACCGGCTTCATGGCACGTCCCACGTCCCCGGGGAGCCACACCAGGCGTGGGCGTCCTGGCCGCTGGCTCCCCCCATATCAGAGACAGGCTTATTAAGTGTGTGATATTAAATTACCCAGATAAGAGCGTAAGAGCTTTTAAAGTCAATTCATTAAATATAATTATGAAGAGAGCTTTTTTATGCTCATGGTGATCCGATCTCAATCAGGGAGACGGTGGGAAAGCCGCCGGCTCCTTCAGCATCTCCGCTCCCCTGCTGCATCGCCTCCGCACCCCCCCTGCTCCCCCGCCTCGGCCCCCACCCGCAGGGAGCCAACACCCACAGCCACGGCCCCCACTGCTCTGATACCCCTTCCCTGGTGTCACTGCCAGTGCCACTGCCACCCCACTTGGGGGGGGCAAAGAGGTGGGAGAGGGGAGGTGATGGGTGCAAGATGCAAGGACCAGTGGGGTTGGGGAGGAGGACAATGGGTATGGAAATGCACAGGGGCAAGAGGCAGGGGTTCTGGGGAGCTGAGCACAGGCTCTTCCCATCCACAAGTCCCCTTCCCTGCAGGATCTGACCCCCTCCCTGTCCCCTGCAGAGCAGCCTTCTTAGGGACCTAATGATGCATCCCCACTCCCCAGGCAGGCAGGGTGTGCACGTCCCTCTCCTCCCACATTCATTAATGGCACTTTGTGACCAATTAGTACCTGCTAGCCAGGCAGAGGCTGCCCCTACCCATGGCCAGACCCCTCATGTGCAGCCCAGGTGGCCCCATGCCAGCCCTTTGCACTGAGGTCCCCCACTCACCCAGGCTGCAGCTGCACGTGGGGCTGAGTCCATCTTTCCTGGGGGAAGCCACAGGGGAGTGGGGAGTCCCAAAGACACCTTGGGAGCCCCATGCCTCTCACACCTCCCTAGCCATCCAAAAGACACCTGGTGTCCCCTTGCCACGATGCCCTGAGATGCACCATGATGAGGGGCTTTGCAGTGATACCCTCAGCTGCAGCCAACTCCTCGCTGTCCCACCCTGATACCCCAAATCCTCATCACTCCCATATCCACCCACACGCTGCCGCAGCTCAGACACCACAGGGTGAGGAGCAGCATCCCAACTGGCCGGGAGTGGGGTGGGTTCCGGGCTGGGGTCCCCACACAAGGATCCAGCGGGGGCTGGTGGGAGCAGCTACCCGCTGCTGGGAGCTGCTGGACTGACATTTATTTTTAGACGTGAATTGTATAAATTAGCATTTCTCAGTGGATTAAGCAGCAGGAATTGTGTAAAATTAAATGGCAACGAATTGCATTAAAGTCCCCCGTTTTCTGGCACAAGCAGCACCTCGAGCCGTGCCCGGGCGGCTCACGTGTAACAGTGTCAGAGCTGTCACGGCTGCTGCTCTGGACAGGAGTGCAACCAACCTGCAGTGTGTCTGCACCACCCAGGACACAGACCTGGGGACGCACAAGCATGGTGACCAGGCTAGGAGGACCTGGAGCTCCAGAAGGGCTGTGAGCCCCAGGGAGGTAGCTCAGGCACTGAGCTGTGGCTGCAGGACACGGAGGTGGTGAGCGGAGAGCGGTGACCCAGATGGGCACAGCTGGGCTCAGCCAAGCAGCTCACAGGCATGGGATCAGCATGGGATGCTCCAGGCTCTCCTGGGCAACGACACCACCAGCCCCAGCCCAGGCAGTCCCTGCCGCGCACGGCAGGACACCCACCACAGCCATAGCCATGCCACCCTCCAACGGGGACGACACCTGGCTGGGACCAGTACGGCACTGGCTGGTCACAAAGACCCTCTGTGCCCCAGCCAGAGCAGGTCCTGCAGTGCCTGGAGCCCAGTGAGCAGCGGAGGGGCTCCCAACAAGCCCCCCACAGCACACTCAGCCCTGCACGGGGTAAGAAGGGAAACACGCTGGGTGAACACTGGGGGCTGAGCAGGCATTAGGCAGGGCAGGTAAGGAGCAACGAGTCTGTCTCTTTAACCCAGAGTAAAAATAGGCTGAAAATGTGACATTTATTAAGTACAGTTTTGGTGGAAAGGTCAAGGAGAGTCCCCACGTCAGGAGCAGCGCAATTTGCGGGAGACACAGCAGCAAAGCCTTGCTAGGAGGAGGCAGGGGCGAGAGCCTGCCCTGGCCACCTCCCCCAGCCAGGATGTCATGGGGTGCACATGGAGTGCAGCCAAGCATTCTCCCCTTGTCTCAGCACAAGGGCTTCTCCCCCCCAGGGTTTGCATCGGGTGATGGGGAGACACCCCCCATCCCCCCCAGCACCCACGTTCCGGGCAGGCAGGAGGCCCTGCCTGGAGAGCCGGGGCTGGTGCCAGCTCTGAAAGGGACTGCCAGCTCCCAGCAACCTCGCTGCTCCCCCCCAACCTCCACCCCTGGCAGGGCTGGCTTCAGCAGCCACACATCAGAAACAAAAGGCTTTTGACAGGGGACGCGGTTCGGAGAAAGGCACCGGGCTCTCGCCCAGCCACGAGCGGAGCCTCCTGCCGCAGCCGGGCGGGATGCTGCTACCGGCTGGGGGGAGCCACCTCCTCACACCGCCTCCCCCGGCCCTCAGACCGGCCGGCAAGGCTCTCCCTTCCCACAGTGCCCCCAGGAGTGGCCAGCACCAGCCTCTGGTTGTGGCCATAGCGGGGGTGCCAGGCATGGGGACCTGCGTGAGCCACCTGCCGCAGCTGAGCCCCATCCCCGTGGGGATGCGTCCCCATCTCCCGCTTAATGGCACGTAAAGAGCGCTATTGATTGCCAGCGTCTCACGCTTCACACCCTCAGCACCGCAGCCGTGCTCGCCCAGCCGGCAAAGCTCCTCACTCACCACCCTCCCCAAGCACCAGGCACTGAGCAGCGGGCAGGGGCAGCCCAGCCCCGTGCCCCCGGGCAGAGCAGGGACTGGGGGCCTGCGGAGCACGGCGCGGCTCACGGGGGTCAGAAGAGGCTTCACGGGGGTTCTGGCACAGCGACGCGGGGGGCACATTCGTCAGCAGGGCTGCAGGGGAGCCTTGCTGCGGCTCAGGGCTGTCCCTGCCGCCTGGGGAGATTTACAGCCCAGCCGGGCTTTATTACACGGAAGATGCTTACGCTGGAGATTTTTTTTCCCTATAGTTTCTTAATTTGCTATCCCATAAAGAATGTGGATTTGTGACGTTAAATAGGGGAAGATCGTTTACCACTCACGGCTCTTACTTAAAGGATCCGCACGAGTTATTTATCGTGTGAGCACAGGCTGCAAGCGGACACGCTCCAGCCTCAGTGCTACTCCTGCTCCCGAGCAGACAGCCGGCCGCCAGCGGCCCCACGGCTTGGCCACCCTCATGCTGTAAAACTTCCAGCCTCTGGATAAAGTCCACCTCATGCCCAGAGGGAGGGAAGAACTCCAGCACTCTCGCAAGCACAGCTGCAGGAAAAGGTCCTTCCCTTCCCCGGCATCCTTGGGGACACAACCTCTGCTCCAGGGGCTGCCCTCCATGAGCTGAGTGCCCTGAGACCCCAGGCCATTTGTCCCACTGGGATGTGCTGCAGTCTGGGAGCCCTCCATCTCTGATGGGACGTGCTGTGACTCATGTATCCACCCACTGCAGCGGGGGTACAAGATCTTTCTGAACATAAAGGCGCACTCAGGATCCATGACCCATGACTCCAAAGCCTGGAGATCCCTGTCCCATGATGGCGGGTGCAGGGCAGCCCACATGCCCCTGTGTCAGGGCCACAGCTGAGAGGCACAGGAGCACCCCAAGCCCACACATCACAGCTGGGGCTCACCCTGCTTGCAAAGCAGCTCATGCCGTGTTTTAGTGCTTCCCAGGAGGAGGCACAAGGGACCGATTTGGCTTGAGGAATGGGAGTAGGAGGCTCCAGCTGCAATAGATGTGATGCCTCGACAGGTCCCACTGCTACCTGGCAAGGCTTTGGAACCTGGTATGTGGCAGAGAGAGGTCACATCTTCCCCCATCCCTCCCTATGCCCATGCTCTGCAGCTTCTGCTGCCCCAGGTTCACCCCTTTGCTCCAGGTAAGTGAGAGGTGATGGGGACTCCCCTTTTTGCTGACAGCCCCGGATGCCTCAAAGGCTGGGCTGGAGGGCTGAACTAGGGACAGGGGGGTTGAGGCTGCAGTAATCCTGGGCTCCCCTTCCTTGGGCCAGGGGCCGGGGATCGACCACTACTAACCATCCTCATGCCTGAAGCCTGCTCCAGTGCACAGTGACGCCACACCAGAGCCCAGCTGCCTGGGCATCCCTAAGGCAGACCCGCAAGCAGCTGAGGCAGGCAGGCAGGCCAGCTGGTCCTGCATGGCCACCCGCTGAGAAACCGGGTCCCAGTGACTGTCCTGGTGGTCACTCACCATTGCCACGCAGCACGGCACACGCCACATTCCGTGTCCCCGCTGCGGGAAGCTTGTACCCAGCCCCATCTGCCTGAGCTGTGCCCTGCCAGCCTCGCAGCACGGCTCAGCATACACCAAATCCCATTGCCATGCCGTGCCGCTGCCCGGCACAAGGCTGGGCTCGTTGCCTCCCCTGCAAGCCAAAGCTGTGCAGGATCCCCCAGGAAGACCTAGAGGCTGGAGCCAGCGTGGCCGAGCCATGTGCAGGACTGTCCAGCCCCGGGGCTCCCTGCTCCTCGGCAAACTCAGGCAGCTGGCGTAGAGCAGGCACAGAGCCCAGCAAAACCCCGGGAGGAGTGGGGCTGCACCCCCGCTGCCTCCTGCTCCTTCCCACTCCACTACGGTGCCTCATGCCATCCCCCACCTCACAAGGCAGCCCCCTGAAATGGCGCTTTCCTGGGGACAAGCATCGAGCAGGCATTGTACCGACTGGCACGAAGTGAAACAGGACATGCTGCATCAGCCATTTCCAGCCCCACGGAGCCTCCCCTACCCCTTCCCCAGCATCCCACACAGCCCGTGGCATCGCATCTCCCTCGCCGTGCGGAGCGGGCTCCGGCTGGCAGCGCTGCTCCCGGGAGCGCAGCGAGCCAGCCGAGCAGTAGCCCCTGGTAGCCGGAGGAGAGAAGCGGCTCATTTCCAGAGTCATTACGATCTGAAAAGGGTTCCATCAGGTATTCCGCCCGTTCAGCACATTTGTTTTCCCAAGCCACAGCGGGGATTTGTGATTTCCAGACTCAATATTAGCTAGAGCTTCACGCCGGCGGCGCCCGGCCGGGAGCTCGCTGCCTGGGCAGGCAGGAGGCCCTGCCAGCTAGTCCCGGGCAGCGAGCGGGCAGCCCCAGCAGCCCCCCCGCTCGCCGTACCTCCGGAGCCGAGTGCACGGCGTGTGTGTGCACACACGTACGTGTGCACTGCTGGCAGCCCCCAGGTCCACACTCATCCCAGCACCACCCCCTAAACTCAGGAGGGCTCCCCTATGTGTGAAGGGGTCTCTGCCCGCCCC
>VZRW01004430.1:11767-25560 GCA_013398125.1 Aegotheles bennettii | reverse complement strand
CATCGACCTCTCGTCTTGGTCAGGTGAAATGGGGAATCCCTATGGGAAGAACAAAAACTTGTTTCTTGTTAGCCATTATACACCTTGAATCTGATGCAGCTTTCTTGGACTTGTTAGTTAATAAGGACTCTTCCAGTTTGCAAGTTATTGGAAGGCCTTTTCTGGGCTCTGAGGGTCTTAGCAGGAATTAACTCCCGATAGCACACATTTGTATTAAGAGACAAAAGAAAGCACTGTCAAGAAGTTAATAAATAAAATCTTGTTGATTTAATGTCTCCACTCGTTAAGCTACAGACACATCAGTTATCGTTAAGATTTGTTCCCTAAATTTCAAGCTCTGTATGAAAGAGAGCAACAAAGAAGCATCTAGTTCTTTCTCTGCATATGTCTGCTTCAACAACCTTTCCAAAGTTGTGGGGTTTTTTCAAAGCCATGTCACAAAGAAATTGAAAAATATCCTTTATTCCTTTTCAAAATCATATTCCTTCTCCTTATAGTTCCCTTTTAACCCGAAGCTTTCTCACCATTCTAATTCACTCTGACCTGATCTGAATCATCACATCGTTGTGCCTGCAAAGTTGTTTTGGAGCACAGAATTGCAGTCCTGCTCAGTAACATTAAAACAGAACCTGCTGGATGTGTTTTTAATCATTGCTGTTTTGCAGATCAATGGCTACAGTTCCATTGGGGTAGGGGAAGAATACTATTTAGAAATACTACATGTGCAGCCAGATAGATCTTTGATCAAGTGAATACCTTGCTTTGGAAGCTGTCTTTGCTACCAGCTCCACTACTTCCTCACTTGTCATGCCCCTATCCTCAGAGTTGTCTGGCTTCCTTTTATGGGACAGATATTTAACTGCTTTCACATCCTTCTCCTTGTGATCCCCAGATTTCCAGTGTAAAACATCCTTGTTTTCACTTGTCTGACATCCCCTTAGGTACACTAATTCCCCTCCTTCCCCAACATCCCAACAATCATCAACTACAGAGGCATCCAGTATACCTTTTTGTATTTTCTTCCAATGTTTTATTCAGATATAGCCAAAAAGACCACAAACAGAAAGCTTGTAAAGTGATTAAACTAATTTTCTTCATTTGCCGTGGCGCCAGCTTGCTATGTTCTTTATAGAAACTAGCTCAGTCATGTGGCGGGTAGAGCTTGAGATTCCTGATGCAGATCATTATGCTCCCATAAATTATCTCAGATGCACCTGAGCCAGGGTTTGAACCAGACATTGATGAGAGGCTTCTTCCTTTTGCTCTTTTCCTTTCTTTGCACACCACTTTTTATTTTTATTGTGGAGAACTTTACTCAGCCTTATGTTTCCTTATAGTAGGATTTGTGTATGTTTTCTTTGAGAATATACAACACATTATTCTGAATTTGAAGATTTTGTTTTATTAAAACACATTATCTGAAATTGTGCTCAGCCAGCTCTACACAATTTCTTTTTAACTTTTGTTTGTTCTATTGATTTTTTTAAATAGATACAAATTTACACAAATGGCAGGGTAAGGAAACTCCTTATGGAGAGGTAAGAAAAAATTTAATAAATTAATGATCTTATTCTATATTCAGAAGGCAACTACCAAAAAAAATATGAATATTTAAAGAATTCTGGCATGGGGGAGGGCAGAAAATCTGATCTGAGAAAACAGATTTGAATCCAGACTGAATCCGGGGTCCATTTATAAAAACAAGAAATTGAGCTCAATAGTTTCATAAACTGCAACTGCAGTAACGTGACAGCAGAGATTTGATGGCCTATTATAGGCCATATAAGCATTATGCTTTGTCAGAAGCTTTTCCTCTCAGAATTGTTAGAGTTGTTGCCCATAGAGAATAAGTGCCCTTTAGGACATGGTTCAGGTATAGGAGTACTTTAGTCTGTCTTGTGCCTGAGAGGACAGAAGAAAATCATATAGCTTTTTATGGTTGACTGAAATTCAAATCCAGGCACTGAAGGTGGAAATTTGATGTTTTGACTCAGAGAAACCAGAAGGGAGAGGTTTCTGCTGTATTTCACAGAGGTGAGGTGAGTTTCCGTTCATCTAAACCAGCATTAGTCATGTATTTCTAAGAATAACAGGCCTCACTGTCATTTCAGCCTGGGATTATCCATGTGTCCTGGAGACAGGCAGATACCTGGGAGACAATTTCAGTGTGCAGAACATTTTGTAGTTGTGGGAGGTGTTTATTACGCTAAATCATTGTTTCTCACTTCATTTCACATAATCATAACTTCTGTGGCATTCCCTTCTTCGACCTTCAGTATAGATCAGAGGACACAGTTGAAATCAAACACACTGTTTATGTGGGTTTGGCTCCTTCCAATAAAGGATTTTTTCCCTTGCAGTTTTCCCCACTCCTCTTCCTTCAGGATTTCAGTGTTATTGTCTCTCAAGTTTCAGTGTACACTCTCCTTTCTCTAGGTTAGAACACATTCCTCTTTCACAGATGTTATCAGAAAATTCTCAACAATTCACCATATATGGAAAATACTCTGGTAATATTCACAGGTGCATGATAGATATTTCATTTCCTTTAGGTGGGAAATCAAAAAAACTACAAAGTATTACACTGTTCAAATATTACAAAAATCCCCAGAAAGTCAGTCAAAATTAGCTGCATCAGACTCTTAACAACAACAACAAATTAAAAAAAAATGTTGTCCCCATAGAACAATGGTTAAGACTATGATAATAGTGTATTTCACTGAGTTTATTTTTTCTGTCATTTACTCTTCTCATATCACCTTTTGCCTCTGTCTCTACAATCATACTTATTCTTATTTTTCTGATATATTTTCTCCTTTTACACACCCCAGATGGTCAGCTCAGACTGAAAACAGTTGATTTTGTATTCTAGGTAAAGGTTTGCTTGTTTTGTCTGGATACACGAAGGGAAAGACTCTTCCTTGTACAGGACTCATTAATTAAAGTCAATTTTTGAGTTAGCAAATACAGCAAATATACTCTAGCCAGAAGTTTTACTTCATTCCCATTCTTGAACAAAATTAAGCCAGATCCTGACCTTGAGCCTATGGTTTGTAGAGAGCTTTACATACTGGGATTGTGCACATTTAAACTCACTGTAACAGTTGTAGGGTCATATGGAGGTGACAGATGCTATCACACACTTCCTACTCTAGATGATTAATTATGAAGGGAGGTCTTTGCATAGACGAGATCTGAAAATTTCATCTGATTTCCTCAGAAAGGTTCTTGGCAGACCTACAGGAGCATCTTTGTTGATTCCAGCCAGCTAGTGTCTGTTGTGTTTGTCACAGATTTCCTTACACAACGTAACTATCCAGACTGATAAAAGCAATGAAATTTCAGTACAACACAGTGCTGGAAATTTGGATCTCAAATAAACAAATATTGCCATCAATATTGCCAGCATTATATAGCTGCTATTAACATCAGGCTTACATACTGTAATTTTATTTCTTAAACTACAAAGATAGTGCTTAGATGTATGGATTTATTATCACATTTGGCATATATTATTTATAGCATAAGAAAGGTGAAACATCTTGCAGCATGCGTGTAAAGATTAGGATTTATTGTCCAGGAATCCTTGAACAATTTTATCAAAAGCCCATTTCTAGGTGGTGTTTTTCTGCAATAAATCATACAGCAGAAATCTATCAGTGGACACCAGTAGGAGATAAATGAGAGCAGAGGAAAGAGGGTCATCACAGGTTTTTTTTTTCCGTATCATGACCTGCCATTGGCAGAAATCCATTCATTATAGTACACAAATGATTTTTTCCCCTTACTCACTGGGTCTACCATTCTAGGGACTGTTATATAAAATAAAATGAAAACTTCACAAAATGTAAGCTTTCAGGAATAATGAAAACAGAAATAACTGAAAGACCACAGGCTCAAAGACTAACACTACTTCTCTTTTTTTCTCTCTTTCTTCCTCTCTCTCTCTTTCTTTTCTCTTTCCTTCACCTTCTACTTAGCAACAAATTGTTTTAAAGTTTTCATTATGGAAATAGGGGAGGAGGAGGGACAGGACCATAAACCCATTATTAAACTCAACTGGTTGGTATATGCAAGAAGGAGTTAAACTCTGTATTACCCAATTAGAAGTGGGTGAGATCCTGTTGAGGTGTATTTACCCCAATTAAAATTCTTCAAGTGCCTTTCTACCTTTTTAAATGAAATAGTTACATTTGTCTTTAAGTAATGGACAGAGAGGCTTGTTCATCTTGGAGAAGGCTGAGGGGTGACTTCATCACAGTCTACAAAAGGGGGGCAGCAGAAGGGGAGGTGCTGATCTCCTCTCTCTGGTGACCAGCTATAGGACACAAGGGAATGGAATGAAGCTGCATCAGGGGAAGTTCAGATTTGACATTAGGAAAAGGTTCTTCACTGAGAGGGTAGTTGTTAGCTGGAACAGGCTCCCCAGGGAAGTCGTCATGGCATGTCAGAGCTCAATCAGCATCTGGATGATGGTCTTAGTCATATGGCTTAGTGTTAGGTAGTCCTGCGAGGAGCAGGGAGTTGGACTTGATGATCCTTTGGGATTCCTTTCAACTTTATGATTCACAGCAGCCTGGCTTCCAAGTACTGAGAGGAGGGGCAAGAGAAAGAGGTCTTCTAGATAGCATGGGTGAAATTTTTATAATACTGTCACTGTTTAATGCCAGCTGACAACTAAGTACTCCCATAGCCACTTGCTCACTCCTCCCTAGAGTAAAGAGAATTGGAAGGCTAAAAGTGAAAAAATTCATGGGTTGAGATAAGAGCAGTTTAATAATTGAAACAAAATTAATGAGAACTACAACAATTATAATAATAAATTGTAATTAAAAGAAAAATAGCAAAGAGAAAGAAATAAAACCCAAGAAAGACAAATGATGCAAATGAAAACAATTGCTCACCTCCAAGCAAACAATGACCAGTCAGTCCCCAAGCAGTGACCTCCCTTGCCAACCTTCCCCTTAGTTTATTGCTGAGCATGATGTCATATGCTATATCTCTTTGGTCAGTTGGGGTCAGCTGTCCTGACTGTGTCCCCTCTCAACTTTTTGTGCACCGCCAGCTTGCTCCCTGACAGAGCGGTGTGAGAAGCAAAGGCCTTGACTGTCCAAGCACTGCTCAACAATAACTAAAACATCCATGTTTTATCAACAGTTTGGAGCACAAATCCAAAACATAGCAGCATACCAGCTACTATGAAGAAAATTAATTCTATCCCAGCCAAAACCAGTACAAATGCAACAGCAAAAGTTTTAATGCAAATTAACATCAGGAAGAATGTGTACATTTGAAACCTTTCCTTTGTACAAGTAATGCACCACTGGGGCACACACTAATTAAGATACCCAGATTGTTCTCCTGCTGGAAAGCCTAGGTTATTTCTGCTTTATTAATTCAGGATTTTATTACAGGGAAGTTTTGTATGATTCCTCATCCCTCTGATCTGTTTACCTTTTGGACATGTGCCATGAGCACTTTTCTTTCTGTGGGCTACATAAAAAATAAGTACAAATGCTGGTAGAGTCAATATTCTCCTTTGAAAATAGATGAAATAGTGAACTAATGTCAGTTCATTTGTGTAAGCTAATGGTTTGGCTGCTCCTCATCAGCAGAGACAAAGATGGGACTGTGTAAGCCTGATCAGACCAGCTGTGTAAGTTTGTCACTATTGGAAAGATCTGGCTGCAAGTGGAACATCAAAATATGATCTTTCCTTCCCAGTCCTGGACTGTCATTTCTGTGCTACAGCAAATGAGATAACTGTCCTTGTGGAAGACAGGTCTCATTGCCAGATACATCCATATGCTGCCACAAACAAGGCTTTTTCCAGTACTGGAATATGTAATGTATAAATAAATAATCCAGATTTTATTTTTTTTCCTTCTTATCACTGAAGTTCAAGTTGCTGAAGCAATTTGCCAAATGGCTAGTAAATATCACAATTATCATTAAATAATCCCATTGCAGAAAATACTATATGTTATTGTAATGTATAGTTTACTACATTAATACTGTGTATTTACTTAATTTCGGAGGGGGTGAGGGTGGGGGAGTTGGGGGTAAAAGAGAAAGGTTTGAAAGCAAGCAATTCAGAAACAAAAACTTAAAAGCCAGTCAGGAGATATCTTTCTTTCTGTTGCAGCTAATGGAAATTTATAAATTTATTGTTGACTTCATTTGAGCCAGGATTTGATCCCACATATCTATTTGAAAAGTTTTTGATTTTTACTGCAATAGTAGGAAAAGGTTACAAGTACAGACAGACCATGCAGCTAAAATAACCTTTAGCTGTAAATATATTTTATGTTGATCACATGTAAAACTCTTGTGTATGAAAATCACACTTTCTTGTTTGCTCTGTGTGATCAGTTACAATCCTACATGCAGGCTTGATTTTAATGGGTTCCAACACGTGCAGATTTTAATCTTTCTGTATTAAACTTTAATAATATTTTAATCTTTCAAACTCTCCTTGAAATATTGTAGTTTTAGATCATTTTCCTTGTTGCTTGTATAAATTTTCTACAACAAATTCATTCACTCATTCAAAGTAGGAGAAATATGATACAGTAAAAGAAGAAAAATTTGCCTCGAGTATTAAGATACTATAAGACTCTATTACTTTTTATTTCATTTTGAATTCACTGCTTACCTTCAATATGGAAACTATTCAGAGTTATATTAAAAACTGAATTGCACTTCAGAAAACTTTAGGAAATGCTATTTCTTTCAGACTTAATATCATTACTACTCATTTTATTTCGCTAACTTAATTTTAAACTAACTGAAAGATTTTATTCTTTGGAATGGTAACAGCTACAGATGAACAACAATATATGGTTCCCATATGAAATGAATGGCTCAAAATATTAACCCACACTTCAAATTTATAGTAAACTAAACTAAACAGCTTAACCTGTGTGCAAAGCAGATTCTTCTAAACATCTAGGACTGCTATTTGAGTAATAAAACAATAATATTCCACGTGTTAAATCAGAAAATAATCTTATGATTATAAACTAGGGAAAAAAAAGATGCTACAGGGCAAATTACAGATTTTAAAGTTATGATTTAAGAATTAATCTTAAATATACGTATTTCTTCTTCCCTACCAAATGAAAATAAAAAGTAAAATAAGCAGTAGTTTACATTACGGCAGTCTAGCTCCTTTTGGGGATAGACAGTTCGTATCTGTCTTTTTATTATTTTGGTTGAAACCTTTAATTATAACCAATTGAATCTCCTTAAAGATTAGGGGGCCCACATAGACAGGTTGTGCATACCCAGTTATTATCTAGAGCTCAACCAGATTAATGTGGGTGAATTTTCTATGATATCATGCACTTTTACCTATTATGAAAATTTAAGATATATGCCACCTAACCTTTCATTTTAATATTCATGCTGGTTTTAAATATCTTTTACTTATAAATGTTGCAATCAAATCTTTCCTTGAGGCAAATACTGTTCCAATGGCTGCAAGTTGGATGGAGCAGAACTGGGGTTATTTTGAATGGGAAGGAGGAGTCTGCAAGTCGATTATGGGATTTTGAGTGTTACAGGAATTATGAGAATTGCAAAGTATTAGCTGAAAACCAATTTAGCAGGACCTTGCAGAAGCCCCAGTTCAGGTGGCACTGGAGATTGGGCAGGGGTAACCTGGATCATATGTATCCACCAAAATGTGGATCACACATCAAACTGAATACTGTCCTAGGTGTTGCAAAGAAATGGTGAGACCCTTTTGCCTGTTCTGTGTTGGACATGGCCAGGCAGCAGACAGGGTGGAAAGGACCCGAGAAGGTAAATAAGAGACAACAGCTCCTTACACTGAGTGAGTGGCCTCAGCTGCCCTGCCAATCTGTCTGGAATTCATGTAGGGGGTGAAGGGGTGAAGAGTTACTTCATGGGGGGCAAATACTTCTTGCTCCAGCTATGTGGGACAGGGATGACAGGCTGGAGGGCTTCCCTTTTCCCTCCATCTCCATGGGCAGCCCTTGGGTTAAAGTCAGCTTCCTGGTATTAGTGTATGATAACACTTCTGGCTTCCCTTTTCATGTTAACCTTTTAAGCATATGTGCACTCTGTAACTAATTTTGGCAGTCAGGAAGGTGCAGAAATAAGTATATCTGTGTCTTGGAGTTTGATACTGTCAGGTTGATAAGTGTCACTCAGGTCAAAGAAGTTCTTTAGCCTCTTTTGTTTCAGAGCCACAGAAGTTTGCTCAAGGCAAAGGTCCCTCATGTATCCTCCCACTGAGACCATGTTGTGTTTGCTTTGCTCAGCCTGCTTCACAGAACGGTTTTGCGGTCCACATCTTCCTTATGATGTTAGTGCTTACAGAACCTGTGAGATTTCCACACATAAAGCAGGGTGTGAGTATAGCCCAAGAGTTCTAGGGTTCATGTGAGAGATTAAAAAATTTCTTGGGAACTAGAAAACTGTTCATGCTTCAGACATCTGGAACTTCTACATGAATCTTCTGCAGTGAAAGAACTCAATGTACATGGGAACTGGAACACTGAATAGGAAGCGCAAGTATGTCTGTGGGGCTCCAGCCCTTTAATGCATCCATAGGATCCCACATTAGAGAATAACTTTGGGTTTTGCCATTCACAGTCATCAAATTCTCCTGGGAAAATGTAGGCCCCAGCAGTTAAATTATTGTCCTGTCAGTGTCTACTCCTGAGACACCATGAGCAAGTTGAGAAGGGTGCAGGATATCCAGTTCACTGTATTTTTCAAACAGACTTACAAAGGTGTTTATATCAGTGCATTTTTAAAGACAGGACAAATGTGGAAATATGAGTTTTAACAATGAAAGTGTGAGGAACATAGACTATTTTCCACTTCTAAGATTTTTTTTCTTCAAAAAGAAAGGAAAATTGACTGGAACAGACAAAATACTACAGTGAAGATCAGAACTTAATGTAACTGTTTAGTCATTTGTCATAGTAGCATTTTTTTCCTAAAAGAACAAAGTACAGGAGAAAATTCTCCAAGTCAAATTCCTCACAATATATAGTGTTGTCCATTCTTTAGGTTTAACTGGGAAGGATTCCGCAGTTCTCATGGCACTTTGGAGAATACATTTCAACAATAATTTAATGGACCACATCTTCAAACATTTCTCCCTTGAAATAGCTGCAAGGCCTGTAGGTGGGATTTGTATAGTGAGGGGTAAAATAGATCTATCTGCTAAGCTCTACCCATGATCTTTTGAAAGATAAAATGATAGTTCTGCTAATAAAATAGGTCTATATAGGGGAGTACTAAACTCAGTCTCCTCTAACTCAAACTAGAAGTGCTAATACAGCATCATCATAATTTAAAAGATTAAAAATATTGTTTTGTCGAGGCTTTTACTGTTATCCTGCAAGATACCAGAATGAATATTCACGGTTAATCTATTTTTCAAAACTTCCTACCTCTCTGTCCTAGAGAGACATAACAGCAGTGTATCATGTTTCCAGCACTTAGGGATCTAATTGGGATATTGTTCTGTACACGCTGTTAGACATCGTAGTGACAAGAAGAATCTTAGCCAATGCTGGCGGCCAGCCAACACATACCTTCCGCGAACAAAGTGCAGAGCAATTAAAGTGTAAGTACCCAAGGAGCACTGTCGAGAGAGAGCACAGAAATAACCATCAAGTAAAGCACTTGGAAAATATATTTCTTTGGTATATTGGAGGATTATTGTTCCACTCATTCATTTCTTTCCCTTGATGTCTTCCCCTGAAGGGGATCTTTTTTTCCCTTTTCAGTATTTATGCTTTAGAGAAGTTTGGGAATGCCTTGGTGAGAGGGGGATTTTTTTTTTTCGGAGGGACAGGGAAGATGGATTTTTCTATTATGAGAATTGAGGCAAGAGGACATTAGAGAGAAAGAGCTTTGGGAAGTGTGTTATGAAATGGACCTTTTTATAAAATATGTGGATTGGTTACGTTATATATATATCATCTGCTGCAGAATATTGTATAGAGCAATCATTCTGCACACAGCTATATATAAATACTGAAACAAGGCCTGTAATTCTGCTCATCAAAATGAAAGCACTTAGGGAGTCAGATGTGTCCTAACCCCCACCTCATCCTCCAAACAGTTCTGCATTACTAAACTGAATTCACACTCACCTTATTAGTAATTTGGACAACCTGTATTGAATATCTAATATCCTAAATGCTCCACAAATAATCCAAACACCATGTTTTGCGATGTTTGGTAACAAAACCTAACAGAGATGAAACATTTGTTACTTTGGAGTCTGTTTCTTAATAGATGGGTTAAAGACTGTTGGAAAGCAAAGAAGAAAGCGAGCTGGGGAATTAGCTACTGGAGTTAAGGGGTACACAAATGTACAAACATAGTTTCCATTCTCATTCCCAAATTAAGTGGCTGTTCACAATGTGCATTTTCCTTTCATGAAGATCTACTCAAATGTTCTTGTGTAGCAGGTGTGTGTGTTTGCAAAGATCAAAACAAAGGTCTTTACTGAATCTCTGTCTATCCTCAACAGTCTTGTTTGTTTGGTTTTTTTTCCCCTCAGAATATATTTCTCTAATGAAGATTTGATCATCTATTTTATGTCTGCAAGGTTTTTTTCCCATATGTCATTACCCAGAGAATATTTTTTAATCATTTTGTTGTTTGTGAGCAGATTTACATATTGACTCTCTAATAGCAGCAGCAAGAGTTATAGAAATAAGCTACTAGGCATTTGGACAACTATGGATATATTTAATAATCTGAACCTTTATAAAGTTAACATCAAGATTCTTTCCTAAAACGTGTTTCTTTACATCATGCCCATGTCAGGTCATCATCAGCAGATGCAGCCTTTTTAACTTGCATTTGTTTTGAAAAACAATTATTTATTCTGCAGGAAGAAAAGGTTATATTGCAGAGGTCAGACTTTTATAATTTTATTTTTATGGAGCAAGCCATTGGTATATTATAATGGTATGTCAGCTACCCACCTACATGGCTCTACAAGGTCAAACAGAGAGTTACAACAGGCATATTTTATGTATGTATCTTGTGAGTGTTGTCCCAGTACACTCCGATCTCCCCTAATAAACATTTTACTGCTTTACAATAACACAGGTTTGTGTTTCATAGGATTTTTTTCCCCTTTGAATGAATGCTAAATTCATACAAATGTCAATAATAAAAATTTACCAAGTTCTTCCTGGGGTCACTTAATGACATTGTTAGGATTCTTAATGTAGCTACTAGGTGAAAGAGCTGCCAGTACTGCATAAAGAATGAGTTGTTCTTCTCCTGCCACAGCCCCAGCTGATTTACAACCACTTTGTGTTTGATGTTGGACAGGATAATTTCATCAGTCTCCAGCCCTTGTGATCATGTCCCAAAATGACTAGTCAGGTGAAGCCCTAGCCGAAGATTGCTTGTCACCTGTAGGAAGTAGCTGTCTGCTATGAGTAGTCTTTACTCATAAATGTAATCATCTGTTAGTTATTCATTGAGCTATACTTCATGGTTTAGATGTAGTAGTGAGGATAATATACAAACACCTCACAGGGAAAATGCTTTGAAACAACAGATGTGACTGTTAAAAACCTTGTTTTTTACAACGGGACAGCATCTTGAACGGAAGTCACTGGCTTCCAAGTTCATCTCTGAAGGTTACTTCAGAATACCTGTCAAAACCTCATCCCGTCTCCAAGTGATTCACTGCAGCAAATGGCCTGTAGTTAAAAACAACGTTTTCTTAAAAGTCCAACACCAGCATTGTTGTAGTGATTTAAGGCAGTCAGAGCCAGACAAGTATAAACCTTTGGTGTGCTATTGTTTTGAAAGAATGTGTGATGTTGTGATAGAGCTATCTGAGAGTATAGTATTATAGTGCAGCCGCATCTTGGGGGGGAATTTTTACTTATTTTGGTTAAATTTGTGAAATCATAAAGGATGTTTCTAGTACCAGTGATGCACCTTCTTCACATCCAGATAAATAGTTTGGCATGAAATAACTAACACTCTTTCATTTTTGATATCCAGTTGGGCTTAACCTGATATTTGCTCTCATTTTATAATAAATAAAAATCTTGTTTCAGAAGAGCAGTTAGTAAGAACTCTGTAAAAGCATTATAAAATTGCCAAAAAGTGGTGCTGTTATGAGGCCAATACTGCTGTAAATGATAAATTAAAAAGGCAATACGAAGAGGCTGAAAAGTAGTGACAGCTACAATGAGTACATTTTATCCTTTCTCAGTGTGAGATCACAGTTCAGGAATATATGAACTTCAAATCCCTTTGTGAAATTTGTGCTCATTTTAGCTGTCACTGCTGCAGGTGATGAGCACTCACAACCTGTTGTTTCTGCTTTGTGCTTACAAAAAGCAAAGTTCTATAAACAGAGGAGTAAATATTCTGATAAATATTATCACATAGCTAATGGATAATTCTGGATAGAATTTACAATGTATTTTGGAATATATCCAAGGCTTATGATATGAAAGACAGACAGATATTTAATCTCTTTAATTGCAGTTTGAAAAACAAGTGTGCCATTTTATATGTTTTAGTTCCATTTATTTTGTCAGGATGCTTCCAAGGTTTGAATACACACTATTTTTCCTCTGCAGTTTTATTTCTCAAGGTCTGCTTTCAATAGTCCTTTAAGTCACAAATTATAAATCTAGATCCTGGAAAAAAATAAATATCAAAATTTAAAATACGGTTTCAAGCAACTCAAAATGCAGAAGACAAAGGATTGAAACTTCTGGTTTATTTTACCAGGAAGAAAGAGGTCATTTACAAATTTTGGATCTAAGACACATGAAACTTTGAATTTTGAAATCAGAGATTGTGAAGATTTGACATCTCGTGTGAGATAAATTTCTCATTTACTTCTTTTTTTGTTTGAATAAGAAAGGATAGAACTCAACAGACCAATAAAAAAACAATTCGGCTCTTCTTTCACAGACCAGATTTTCATACCATATTCTGATGGTACAGCTCTTTATATTAATCATTCCAATATCTCTTTAAAAAGACCTATATTTTAGAAATTTATATAGGGAGAATTTGTCTCTGTTGTTTCTAAAACTCTGTATTTATTTATCTCTTGAGGTCTTAATTTTGCTTCCCTCATTTCACATTTCTATCCTTTCTCTTTATGCCTGGGAGCTCCTGTGGCTTGTATCAGCTTTAAACATGTTTAGAGAAAAGAACTGTTCTACTGTGGCTGCCTTTTAGTGCCCATCCACGCTGCTGGCGCAACAGAGAGTCACAGTGAAGGAATAAACATATTTTTTTCTCATTCTTTTGACTTAAAAATGAAAATAAGAAGTTACGTATGTTTTATTTACTAATGGAATATTTCTTGCCTTCACATAGAATAATTCTGTTCCTGGTGTTATTAAGTGGATGGCAGGTTAGATCTTCAGTAAATACTCAATTTTTACTCAGATTGTAGTCAACAGCAGTTTCTCTGAGATTACCTCCTCCTCATAAGAAATACACAAACGCCAACACCTTCCCTTTGCAGAGAGGCAATGGAAATTATCTAGTAAATGAGAGAACCAGTACTAACAGGAATGTGGCACAAACATACACAATACACAAACGCCAACACCTTCCCTTTGCAGAGAGGCAATGGAAATTATCTAGTAAATGAGAGAACCAGTACTAACAGGAATGTGGCATCATTACATCTCTAAAGTAGGTAAAAGTAAAATTTGCCATAAATTAAAAAAAAAAAAGAAAAAGAAAAAGAAAAAGAAAAAGAAAAAGAAAAAGAAAAAGAAAAAGAAAAAGAAAAAGAA
>VZRW01004430.1:0-11749 GCA_013398125.1 Aegotheles bennettii | reverse complement strand
AAAAAGAAAAAGAAAAAGAAAAAGAAAAAGAAAAAGAACAAAAAGCAGGTAATCTGTGGCTTTTTGTTAATATGTGTTGAAATAGAAGAATTGCATTGGCTGTGATGTCACTGCCTTTGCAAGTGCCAAGAGGTCATCAGTGATGTTGTGGCTATTTGGCCACAGAATGTGGCTGTTTGCCCTGGATGCAATGGTGAGTCTGCAGAAAGGTGCTCTCATGCTGCAGCTATCATTGCTGGGGCACGATGGCTTTCCAGGAGAAGCTGTAGCACCCAGTATTATAATGGGGAATAGCACTAATACATGTTCAATAACAAATGCCAGAACTTAATCTTTTCCAGCAGCAGCAGCACTGAAGGGTTGGGGCTACTCATTGCTAGTGCAAAGTCCTTCCCTTCCCACCCATAGATTAATTTGTATTTCTATTTAAAATAATGTACAGTTACAGCTGTATTTTTCTAATCAGGATTCTTTTTCCACAGACTTTATTTCTGTGGCTTTTCCTTTGTAGTCATATTTCTTTTTAAATTCTGATATATGCTATTCTATCCATAATTATTTCCCCCATTTTTATTGTCTTCCTCACTCTCAATGAAAAGATGTGGCTGCACAGTCAGCAATGTTCATTTTCCCAGGCTAATTTTGTGTGTGATATCAACTGGCTTCCTTTGCTGTTTCAGATGTTTTAGCTTAGCTTGTCAATATCAGTGTAAGACAAAGAACTAATTCTACCCTAGACCTGAAACTGGCAATATGGCAACACCGATTTACCGGATCTTGTGAGTTTTTCTGGATCCCAGAGATAATTTAGAATTTTCTAAATATTGATTTGGATAATCTCAAGTGAAAGACTGACCTCCTGTAAATAATAATGTTATTTGACTATTCCCAATATCAGGCATAAAAATCATAAAAAAGTTACAAAACATAAATACAGTGAGATAAGAGGCCACCATAAAGAGATTAAATGAACTAAGATAAACCACTATTTGCATGTATAATTGATAAGTACTGTAGAAGCTATTTTGGGAAATTCATGCTAAAGTGAAGGTGGTGTTATATATACAACATCCAGGATACCCACATTTCATTACTGAAATATTTCTAAGGAAAATCTTGTTTTTCCCTTCTTTTGAATCACAGCGTGGTTACATTTGCAGAAGAACTCTGAAGAAAAGAGAATTTGTTTCCACTTTTAAACCTTGCAGAAGCAGAAAAACAGCATCAGCAGACTTAGGAGAGCCCTTATTTTAGAAGAGATTTTCTTACCAGATTTTCAAACATTTAAAAGACAGATATATTAGTCATCCCATCCTCAGTTTATAGGAATCTATGAAGAGGCATTAAATATCAATACATAGTGATTCACCACATCCTAAGATAGGCCAGGTGAATCATCTTTTGGAGATGTGCATTGCTCTTGATGACTACAGAAATAATTTAGCATATTTAGCTCAGCCACAGACACCTGCCTTAGAGATGGTCAGGTCAGAGTGGCTGAATTCCACTTTTTTGTGCCTGCTACCTTCATCTCTTCCACATATGCTGAGCTGAAATGGAGACCAGTGAATATGCATACCATGGAGCTGCACACCGAAGATCTCCCTTTTCCTGGGTTGTAAACTGCTTACTGCATGCTGGTGAGGATTCTTCACAGAACTGAGCTCTCCCACCTCAGCCCATGTGCCACGTCTGCAAGTTCCAAAATCTGCTGTAATGCTTCCAGCAGATAAGTGGATGGCAACATCTTGCATTAGTAAAGGAAGGAGGATTTGCTTTCTTGTTATCCATGAGATATGGAATAACTTCCCCTTCAGCCAGTTTGTGGGTTTAAAAGCACATTTTACCACTGAGATTTAAAGATGGCTTGAGTCATTTCAAATGCTGTTAATATGCAAAGAAATCAACATGTTTTGAATGTTTGCAGTAGTGTTTAAACTGAAAAAATGTATGACTGAAATTAAAAATTAATTCCTTAATTTGTGTGATGATATACAGCTGATGAAGACATACTGAAAAAGGATGAAAAAATAATGGCATTGATTTCTGCAGTGTGAATGTGTCTTTTACAGTAACAATTGCTTAAGAATTTTTACTGTTCCTTGCAAAGATTTAGTAAGAAAGGTTTTAAAATGAGTTTATTATATATTTGCCTGGGCCTGTTCAGTGGCAGTATAATCAGATAATTCTGTTGCTCTGCATAATAATTGTTTTGTAATTCCTGTGCTACATGCAATACCTCCTTTTTTTGAGTTTGACCAGCACATGGTGTTGTATATAGTAAAAAGTTAAGAATACAAAAAACAAGTTTAAAACTAACAATTGTTATTAAGATTTTTTTTCCAGTGGTGTGAAGGAAGTAAAAATGCTGGACACAACGTGATTTCTCATCTGGGGAGGCAAAAACAGTTACTTGCGCAAAGATGTGGGGGGGTCAGTCAATTGCAATGGAGAAGTGTTGTATGTGTTAAGCAGAGAGTATCACAACTACACAGCATTAAGGTCAGATTTTATAGTGGCATATGAATGGATTTTGCAGAAAAGTTGTCTCTGAGGATAAGGGGTGATTGAATTATCTTTCCCAAAAAGCAAAACACGTTTTTTAATGTTGATATTGCTTTCCAACTCTCATCATATTGTGGTTATAAGCTATTTTCATAGCCATGAAGGTATTGTCTCTGTGGCAATGCCATTGCCCTGTTTCTATGCTGATTCTGCTTTGCCACATCTTCCTCCTCAAATTCCCACCACATCAGTATGAACAGACCTTGCTATCCACTGTTTCATGCCTAGAGGAGAATCAGACAAGGTCAGTAGCAGATTCTTCTCTGGAGACATTCTTCCACCCAAACAGGGCAGAGCAGCACTGGTTGTGCTGCTTTGTGCCTCCATGGGAAGCAGGCGGGGAGACTGAAATGGCAGTCAGCAGGTACCTCTACTTCCTTCGGAAAAACACTTAAGGAGCCCTAGGTGTTGACTTCAAAGACTTTTTATTCACTGCCCAGAGGAATGGACATTTTGTAATACAAAATTAATCAAATTTCAAAGTCTGCAAAGGTCAAAAGCAGCCTCTGGCCAAACAAGAGGAAGAAGTCGATAGGAATTACACCTCTCGACGAGAGGCCACTTTAACACAAACAGCCCTTCTGAAGCCACACCTACAAAGTTAACCACAAACCTCCACAGTGTCTGATGGATAAGAAGTGATCACTCACTCCTCGGACAGGCAGGGACCAGAAAGCCTGGGGTAATGCAGTTTCCCTTTACCTGCTTTTATGCTTTGAGCTTTTAGTTAATGCCACTTTAGACCACTTTCTTACTAACCTCGCTTGAGATAGGGCTGTGAGCAGTTCAGCAGCCTTCCCCTCCTCAAATTAGTCCTCTTTGAATCATAGCTAATATTATTTCTATTTTCTGTATGGAACAGTTCAGACCTATGTGGTTTTACAAAGGAATTGATTAAAAAGTACCCTTTTGTCACTGGTTTAAGCTCTTGCCACCCTGAGTAGAATACAATGGGTAAGAATAAACACAATCATGCAGATATTCAGAATAAAGGGTTAAAACAAGACTTTGGGTTGGCTGCCTTGCTCAAGACCAATATGACACTAATGTCTATCCTATTAAACTCCTTACCTTATCATCAGATTTCTAGCCACTTCACACATTTCAGGGGAAAAATATTCTTTGATAACATTTTCTGTTTAACGTTTATTTTGTATCTTGCTACCAGAAAAAAACCCAGGCATCACAAGTGGGTAGAGGCTTCCGAAGAGAGAGGAAAATGACTCAAGCATTTTCTTATGTAGCTTGTCTAGAATGAAAGGTGTGTTTCTCAAGCTTGCTAACTTGAAGTCTAACCAAGATTGGTTGCCTTTTGAATACTTAAGTCCCTTGACTTTAAAAGCAGACTGTCTAGCTGTGGTAGGGAGAACCAGAGCCTACAGGCTTGGTTGGAGAATGGGAAGAAAGAACTGGTGTTGCTGTATTTCTGAGCACTGTGGTTCTCTACCTGTAGGTTGCAGAAGAGGCCATCTCTTTCTCTGAGGTTGCTTCTTGTTGGTGGCAGATGCTGGGACCTTTGTAGTGTGTCTGCAAGAAATGGAACAGGAACTCCTAAAATTCAACAAAGGTTGAAGTCCTGAACCTGAAATGGACTTGTGCTGATTCAGTCTGGGGTCTGCGTGGTCAGGGAGCAGGTCTGCTGGAAAGGCACAGGAGATAATGATAGACAGTGGGCTGAACAGGAGCCATAGTGTCCACTGACAGCAAGAAAGGTCAACAGTATCTTGTATTAACAGGAGGAAAGCCAGTAGATTATTATTCCCCATTGACTTAGCATTATGTTTGACCACATACACAACACCACATCCAGCTTTGGGCCTCTGGTAAGATCAAAACATTGATAACACAAAGCAAGTTCAGTGAAGACCCACCAAGATAAACAGGGCTAGAGCACTTGCCTAATGAGAAGAGTCTGAGGGAGTTGGTCTTGTCCAGTCAAGAGAACTGGTGGCTTCAGGGGGCCTAACAGCAGCCTGCCAGGGTCTACAGGGATGTATCACTGATAAAGTGACCATGCTCTCCACAGTTACGTGTACTGAGAGGACAAGAGATAGTAAATTGAAAAAAGAGACATTCAAACCTCATGTAAAGAACATTTTCACCATGAGGACACTCCAACAGTGGAAGAAGAGAAGGTTTGCAGTCTTCATCCTTGAAGATTTTCAAGACCAGATTGGATAAAGCCCTAGAGCAACATGACCTGACATTGAAGCTGGTCCTGCTTTGTGCAGGAGGTTGGGTTGAGACCTCCTGCAGTCTCTTCCAGTCTTTATTATTCTGTGAGCATGTGATTATTACCCAGCAGTGGAGATGCTTGATGCTGGAGTAATTTCAGTGGTCAGTAAATGTTCCATACTCATTTCCCAGCTAAAAACCATCATCTGAAAAATCCTTCACTCAAAACCCTTTATGTTTAAATGGAATTTTAAAATAAGAAAAATGCAAAAAGCAAGGAAAAAAACCTAACTTAATCAGAATGTACCTCAAAAATAGTTTGTTGAAGACAGCACTCATCTTCACTTGAAAATAATGGACAAAAGAGAGCACAACTGTCATCTGGATCAGATTAAACTGAGGAAATGTTTTTGTTGCCCTGGTCTGTGTCATGGCCTTCCATGTGAACAATATCAGCAGCATTCCGTTTTGGTTGCCACCACAGGGTGCCTGCAAAGAGAGGAGAGAGAAACAGTGATTTGTAACTACCACCTGCAAATCTCTCATTATTGGCAGGTACTTTGCAATGGAGTGTTAGAATGGGATAATTGCTGGATATAGAATTGGCAAGAGCAGTATGTGGGAGACACATTCAATTGCACATGAGTATGGTAGGTGAACTATAAAAAAACAACCCTGCCATTACATGTTGAACAGCCGGCAACTCTGGATCTTCCATTTTGTTTACTGCAGAATGGACAAAAGGCTTGTAGTGTCAGCAGTAAATAGCCTGGGGACTGTATGCCTTGTAAAGGTATTCTGGATGCTTTTCTGAGCCATAGCTCAAACTTTTGTGACAATAACAGTGAGGCATTACAAGTTTATTTGCAAGATTAAGTCTAAATGTCATCCCTAGAGTGCAGTATAAAAACTAATTAATTTTTTCATTCTTTGTCGTTGAGATCAACATTCTCCATAGGAATTTGCATTTCTATATGACCCATGTGTAAGCCAGCTTGCATGAGAGGGAGACCAATTTTGGTTTTCATATTCATCAGTAGTGTTGTCCATCCTGCTCAAATATTCCATTTATACCACATACTCCACAAGCAAGTATAATTCTACAGCCATCCTTAGAAGGAAGACAAAGACTTTTATGAGAAACAGAATTACTACTTTTCATTATGCAATATTTTTCTATGAATTTGTGTTTTATGGCTGCTCTGCCATATGGGTTTCTCAATATCTAGTTTGAGAAGTGAGTTTATACTGCAGTATTCCTCTCATTAAGAGCATCGGTTGCACTTTTCCACCAGGTATTTTAGCAAAACTTGGCTTCAAGTCATTGGTATCTTCATACTTCAGCTCTTTTTTGGGTTGCAACAGGTCTGTTCATCAATTTGAACATTCAAAATAGTTACTTGAGAATATTATTAGGTGGGCACAGCTGCAAACACCTACAAAGGGAGGACATAAGCCACCACCACATGAAAGTAAGAGAGGGGTTGAAAAAGTAGTTTAATGATGAAAAATATTTTACTGTGTCTTCAAATATGAGATTCAGAGGCTGCCCCGTACAAAATTCTTGCCAGACATTCAAGATTCAGATCTCACTCTTAGACCTTCTCCCTGCTATTGTTTTAGCAATGAGGAATATTCCCTATAGAAGGATGTTCTAAAAGGAAAGAGTTTGGTTTCTCACAGTAGGAATGCCTGCTATGGAGCTGAGAGAAGACAGGCCATAGACACAGCAAACAGAGGCGTATGCCAGATCTGTGCTGGGTGCAGAAGCAGCCAGGAGAGGAGACACACTGCAGCTTTGGGACCTGAACACCAGGCTGCATTCACACAGGAACATATTCTTCATTCTAGACTCAGCCAGGATTTGTTCCTACAAAATTCATCCCTATGTAAAAAGACCACTTCTAATATTGTTAATCCTCTTGTAGTATAAGCACTGTTTCCTCAGCCACTCTTTTTGTACCCTTATTATTTTTAAAGACCTAAGTGGACTTGGCAAAAGTGGCAACCACTTGCCACCATGGTAGAAAATTTTCTGTGTGATGTGTACAAGCTATATAAGACAGCCTGCTCTGTTTTGTCATATTTTCACTTATCTAGAGTGAAATTCATTCAAACAGATTAACAGAAAGCTGAGACCTTTATGTATGGGTAGTGGGAGCTCAGACAGTTGGCATCCACTTACACTGTTCCAGGGCTGCCTCTCCCATGTTTCTGCTGGACTAAAATACTCTACCCCTATATTAAATCTATGGATTTGAATCATTGTTGGCTCATGAGGTCCCATTACCTACCAAATCAGAAATTTTCTCCTGTGTTATTGGGAAAAGCAAACTTATGCCTTGGTCCCTTCAACACAGCACATTGAGGTGATGCATTTTTAAAATTGCAGGTAGGGTCTTAATCTAGCCAGATTTGCAGATCCTTCACAAAGGCAAGCACAGAGCCAACGCTCCTGACCTACCGCTTGAGCCATTGAAGGTTTTGGCAGACTAAGATTCATGGGCTTTTTCTATCTACTACATATTTTCTGGCTTGAATTTACTTTGGATACAGAGATCCTCATTTTAGAGGAAGCCAGTGGTGTCTGCAGGTCTTCCATCCATTTCTGTGTGAAGACCCAGACAAAAGTCATCCTAAACAGAGCTGCCAAAGCTAACAGCTTTCCTGATTAACTTGTCTTATTATCCAACAAGCTGCATTTTTTCTAGGGGAGAGAAAAAATCTCAAAGATAGAAGGGAGTAAAACTGAAACAAACAAAAAATCACACTTTGAAATCCATCCCTTTGGCAGCTGTCCCTTTTTCATTTTGGCAGCTGGAGGGTTGCTGGCAGGACTGGTGAGGTAAGGGTAAAAGACAAACGGTTCATCATGAATCCTTTAACTAAGCTGATATTTCAACAAAACGCGTGCCAGCATTTTTCTTTGGCATACGTTTTATAGAATGTACATGACCACCACATCAGCATTGTTAATGTATTGGTGTTACCTGGCTTATTATTCATCTCCCTGTGAAACAGACCCCAGACTTTCAGGAGAATATCATATAGCAGAAGTTTATTTTTTTACTAACATTTATTTCCTGGGGTATGAAAATGAAATCAAACCTATGCTACCATGATTTTTTTAAAAAAGTCATAAGAATTAGCCATTTAAAATTAGTGTATTCTTTATCAGGGTGCTATCTTTTCAAATACTGGTAATGTACTGGGTTTATGTAATTATTGGGTTTTTATTATGTTTTTTCTCCTGAAAAACAGCCCTCAGGTTTCAGGGATAAAAGTGGATAGATCAAGATGTACTGACGAAAACAAAATATCTCAAATTCTATAAGAAAAAAAATCAACCTGCAAGCTGCATTTAGTTTTCATTACAGTTAATGGGAAAGTTCATATTAACTTGAATGGGTCCAACACTACACATTATATGCATGGCAATTCATCAAGCCAGTAAATTTGAATAAAAAAATAGATACACTTGCATACTGAAGAATAGGCTAGGTTAACCTGTTTCTTCATTCATTCATTCATTCATTCATGTCTTTCTTTTTTTTTCTTAATTTTTTTTTCTTTCTTTCTTACTAACTACCTAACTCATTTTCTCTTAGCAAATTTTGTTTTGTGTTCCTAAAGGTCCCACAGGTAGCATTCCACCACATGCAACTCCTCTGCAGAAGAGACTACAATTTCAAGGGGACAGCCCATGAGGACATATCAGTCACTAAATACTGTGTCTGCATCTGAAATGATGAAGAGCGTATTAGCACAGCTGATGATCAAGAAGACCTAATCATACCTTTCCAAACTAAATTTGCTAGTGTTTAGATGTTGAAATTGCTTCTAAATCCACCTTACTCCATTATAACAAGACACTGTAAAAATCACTGGTGAGGTAGTAACTGGAGGAAATGCAGTAAGATACGTGCAATAAAGTTTTCTGGCCAGAGAGCTTAATTAGTTCACCTCCTTTATAAGAGCTTAACTTCATTTCTCACATCAGCTAATAGAAGATTAAAATTGTAAAAGCAAAATTACAAATTTTACCTTCTGAAATACTGATTGTGACTTCAAGCTTTATTCTAGGAAAATATATTTTTTTGTAAGAAGAGACAAAAAAATGATAGGTTTAGAGATTTTTCTCCTATTTGAATTGATTTTAATGTTAGGATTTATTAGTAGGAGACCGAAATGTGAGAGCCTAAAAAGGCAATACAGAAGAGCTCAACAAGCTATAGAAAGAATGAATAACAAACCATATATTTTTCCTGCCGTGACAGGGCACTGCATAAAACCACCAAGGGATAGATGCAAACAATGTGCTGGTGAGAGTGACAATAAAACCGGGATGATAGCCTAAAGAGAGAATGATGAATGTATTAACACAGGTAAGAGAGTTAGATAGAAGATCACAGGGAATAGTAGAAAATTCACTCTTAAGCAGATCTTCAATAGTCTAACAAGAAACAATGCTATTGTTACACGTGGATTTGATAGGGAATGTGGTGACAACAGAGTGAGAGAATCTTTGAGTTTATATAGAGAGATTTATACTTATGCCTCTAGATATACATTTATGGATATTTATACTAAATATATATTTTGATATCCCTGTAATAAATTTCTATAACCATATGATAAACTGTATTTACTGTAGTTAACACCCTTTGCCTGCCTTACCTGTGCTATGTTCTCATTTTCTTTTCAGCTGGTGATTTCTCCAAACAGCTCAGCACTGCTGTCAGAATTGTTGAAACCTGCCAGAATTTTTTTTCCTTTCTTCCCAAACACCTCTAAATTTTTTTGTCCAAAGATGAGGAATTCTTTTCCTCTTCTACATTCTTCATTGAATTACTTCATTTTGCATAAGCTTAGGTTTAAAAGTCCAATTTCTCTTATATCTCAAGGTTGAGAGGAACAGGGGAACTGGGGCTCTTATAAAAACCCCCTTCCATTAGTATAATAGGCTGATTTGATAAAAATTATGTTCCTGAAAAGTTGAAAGACTTTATTCTACCAAAGCAAGTTACAAAACAAGCCTATTTTTTTCTTAAATCCTGATTTTCATTTCAAAAGATTTGTAACAATAAATCTATTGAAGTTATATATTTTTGACTAATGGCTACTTGCCCAGGATTAGTCTCTATAATCATTTTTTAACAGTTGAACCAGCAAAGAAGATGAAAAACCAATTGACTTGGTAGGCTTTATATTGGGAGCTTAGATGCAAATATTTCAACATAATTTCATTTTATTGCTTGTTAACACTCTCATGCTTCACCTCTTATGGTCGCTCAATGAGTGGCTCTTTTGAAAACCTTTCCCTTTCTGTCATTATTTTCCATAGAGTAATATTAAAGATGTAGAGATCCCTGATTGCCTTTTTCAAAATGCATGTCATGCATTTGGGGTATTTGTTTGATGTTGAATGGAACACAGCAGCACTACCTAGAAATCTAGGAGAAAAACTGAAGAACACCAATTTCTTCTGATGCTGTAAGTAGATTTTAGAGAGGTTACTCAAAGAGGAAGAAAAGAATTACCAAACTGAATACCACTGCACATACCTATGCACAAATTAGAGAAAGATTGCTGTGACTGTTTCAGGATTGATGAACATTTTTCAGGGTTGCAGACTTTTGTTTTGTATTTTCCCTCACAAGTAGCATTTTCAATATTATAGGTCAAAATCTCACCATTCAGTACCACTCATTTTTTATCAGTGATTCAGTAGACAAACTCTTCTTGATGAGTAGTCACTGAGGGATGTTATATTTACACAAAATTACTTGGCTGAAATGATCAGTCTGAGACAAATTATAGGTAGGCATTATGCACCTGTAAGTCTAAGCATGAGAAAAGGGACCCTGGAAAACACTAAAATTTGTGTATTACAGTATGAATGGAAGTTTCAGAAGACTAGTCAGGAAGAAAATATTTGTCTTGGAGACTTTTTTATTGACCTATGATATGCTTCTGGTTTGAAAGACATGTTAAACAAAGAGAGCTCCAGTCTTTCAAAACTCTCACAGCTCTATAAATAACTCCACATAAAATGTACAGTATGTATAAACAGCATGACAAAGATTTTCTGAAAGGATTTTCTCTGCAGTAAAAGCAAAATCAAAACATCCCATTGATGGCAGCTATTTTGAAGAATTCCTAACAATGCAAGTACTTACGAGCTGGCAAACTCTCCATGAGAGTGAATGTAGACAATGAACTTTTATGAGGTTGTAGCCATCTCAGCAAGATCCAAATGCAGCTTGGATGGACCTTAGCCAAGAAGTGACTGCTCAGCATTTAGTAAAGCTTCAGCTAAGGGAACCACAGAAAAAACCAAACTGTTCCAGCAGGAAAAGTATCTGCCAGCAACATTTTAAGAGTTCATCATCTGGGTTCTGCAACCTTCAATCAGACTCAATGTGTCACTCCAGCTGTTCTTCAAGGCTCCTCGTGGTGAAGGTAGAGCAGTTGTGAGAAAACAGAAAAGCTGAAAGAGCACAAACAGCTGTTGAAAACTCAAGTAAGTCAGCAGGCAAATAATTCCCCAGTATTAAATATCATTCAATTTCTTCACTGATCTGCAGAATTCAGACTGTCCACTTGCATGTCTGAAAACATCAGTTTTCCATACTACAAATTATTATTTTATTTGACTATTTAGTTTCAGTGAATTTGTTGTGGGGTTTTTTGTTTGTTTGTTTGTTTGATAAATCCATGCATAAATCCCTTTAACTTCTGTGGAAAATTGACCCACAAAAAACAAAATAAAATATTTTCTATGGTGTAATGTCTATTTGCTCTAGTTGTTGGCTCTTACTGTGGCAATCACTTCCTAAAATTTAGTCACTGGTAGTGGAGATTTCAACTGCAGCTGAACTCTGCAAAACTCTGCCATTGTGAATCTCACACCTGACCAAAAATGAGGGCCACATTCAAACACATGCACATGGTTGAAAATTATTCTGTGGAAATGGAAATAGTCTAAGTACCACTTCTTGCAAGCTCA